>LUCH01004025.1:17307-30207 GCA_013368495.1 Paragonimus heterotremus | reverse complement strand
TCTATAGGGCAGGCCTGAGGACATCAAGTCTATCTTAGTGAGGTTACGCTTCGGCGACAGGCTGACTGACATGAAACTTTCTGCCACCATTGTTTTGTTCAACATCTCTGCGAAAGGCACGCAGACCACAGTCAGTCCTAATTTTGGCTTCCTTTATTCCAGGCAGTCCGCCTGTGGCTGTGGACCGTTACACAAATCTGAGTAGCACAATTCAATCAGCAGTTTTATTGCTGATAAAAAGCAGTAATGCCGTCTTTGCTAACCGTCGTCATCTGTGGAGCCTAAAAGACGTCCAAATGTTGAAATGACAGATGAGTATTGGGTAGGTATGGTACTTTTTTTTCTAAACCACAAGTTGGTTTGTTTGTAATAGAGGCGCAGTCACAGTCATGACGTCTGTCTATCGTAGTTAGCTCACAACAAGTAGGGTGATTACGTCAACAAAACAGGTAGTTTTTTGGCGCGTACTTTCAAGTTATTCAGTGAATTGGCTAACTATTCCGACTATACAGTATACAATGGTTAGGTCATGTTTTCTGTATACCGGTTGAGTTCATGTTTCACCGAGTGTTGTTCACCCCGATGATTACTAGTCGGACTGATTAACGAAATGCCTACAAAACAGGAAGCCTCTGAGTTTGATTGAGTCATGTGATTAGGTAACTGTTAAGGACTAACAAGTCTGGTTAAAAAGCCGTGTGACATGAAAAAGTGATAATCAGCAGCGTCTTTGTATCCACAACTTTTTACCTATCCAATCTTGTCTTCGATATTTCTCGCTTCCTTTTCTATTTTCATACGAATGTTATTTCTCAGCATAGCTACGATGCAAAGTAGCTTGAGTCACAGTCACACTTGGTTTGATTCACAGCCGGTTATGACTAACTGAATGAATCAGATACCCTCATCATCACGACCAATATCACGTTGACCTCGCTAATCATCTTGTTTGCCATGACTACCAGAATCGCGATTATCATCACTGACATCAAAGTCAATAGCAAAGTCACTGTGATAATGGTCAATAACTTTGCCATCTGTTTTCTGCGCTCTGAATAATTCGGTAGTATCAAACCAGTGACTTGTTTTATGCCTCAAGAAAAGTGCGCTTCTAAAGATACTGCAAAATTTTCAACGGTGATAAAAAGATATAAAAAATATGAGAGGGAGCCTCTGGCTATGAATTTACCGTTGCGCAACCTGATTAACAGTATAATTGTTATCCCTGAGGTTTTATGGGGACCTTCTTGAACGCCTCGAATGCCAATTCAACATTATCACAGATAGAATATATGTGCGTAGTCCCGTTGCGTACGACTGGAATCCCTGTGAATCTTCGTATAATTTTCGAGTCATTAGAAGGATCACGGAATACCAAGTGAGAGAAAAAACATCTACTGAAAAAACAAGTAAGGATTATCAAATCTTGAAATTAAGATTGAGAAGCACTAGTGCTTAGCTGATCAGTGGTTCTGACCTACACACCATGGAGGTGAATGCCATCGGACAGTTGGGAAGAACTTATTTTATGAACTGCACTGTGTAAACAGGGACATTCTGTAAATAAAATAACTAGATATGAAGACACTGTATCTGGAAATACCTAGAGACACTTGGCTACAATCCACCTGGTAAAGCATTAGTTATCTTATAATTTCGAAAACTCAATACAGATCTCAGTGACTTGGATTTAATCAGTGGGTAGAACAATCTCATCGAACGCTGCCACATTGATGAAATGATTGTGGATAACCCTGAAGGTGTCAACTGAATCGCGACTTAGTTCTTTAATTTCCACAACAGAAACTGCCGTTTCAGAGTTGATATAACTCAGGTGTTCCAACACACTGTATATTTCAATAGCCCAAGCCATTCGGAAATTGGTCAATCCAGCATAACTCTAATGAGTTTCTACAGACTTTTGCAAACTGCATACTTTATTCTTGTACGAATTCTCCCCATTTTGCTTCTGATGTTTGGCTTTCGGAAATAAAATATGACAATTTATCAGGTTGTCTAAGTTTCACGACGGACCTGACAGAGATTATAAATCAGGGTACTTATAAACAAACACTATTTTCGGTTGTTGTTTGTTATCTCTGCGATACTGTTCATGCTCCAATTTGTGACCAACGCAACTATTGACAGTTTCAGATTATGTTTGCTATGAACTAAGGGATATAATCTGACGAGTGTATGGTTTTAGAAGGCCGGAGGTGCATTTCGGCAAACCCAGAACATCAGATGATTATTACGAAAACCATGCATAACTTAGCCAACAATCGTGTTGGAAACTTGACAATGTTTATCGAACCAAGTGTTATAGGGAAGGTAACAGCACTGTCTGTATAATTAACTCATTTGTAAGTATGTAACACTGGTTGGTACTTATGTTCAATTGCGGTTGTTACCCGGGATAGGGACGTTCTCAACTGATCCCTACATTTTAGTCTCGTATACGCCGTTTGACGGCAATTTTAATCTACAGCTACGTCAGACGTACAAAAGACAACTCTGACTCCAATATATCGACTACTTCATCCATCGTTCTTGAGCATTCAAAATGCTAATGTCGAGTTTGAAGAGTCACCTAGGATAACTCAATATTAGTCGTTTTACAACAACAAAACAGGAGATAGTAAAGCTTAAACGTTTTTTCACTCGAACATATATTCCGAATACTCGGTCGTGCAGTAATGACGTATAGTTTGCACAAGTTGACTAATCACACTGACTATTGCTACGCGATTGTCAACACTGCTAGAGAAAACTTTTCCTCATGTAAAGTGAAACCCAACAGTTTCTTAGCTTCCCTTCCCCATAGACTGAAACTGATTAATCAAATGCGATTGGCCAAACTGCTAACAAACATCCTTTGTCATCCAAAAAGGGAATTAGTAAACAAGTCTGCACTTAGTTTCAAAAGCCACCGTAAATGTTTGATAAAAAGAAATGAGAGTCAATACTAGCCCACATGTTTTTCTGCTACCAAACTGACCGTGACTTTGACACCTGATGGTTCAGTAAGCAGTGTCTAAACTGCTTTTTGTACATTTGTCCCGTGACCAAAGGCTCGATTCTATAGCATGAGTGGTGTTGAAATTCAGGTAGTCCAAAGCAGGTGTCCACGAGTTTAGGACCAATCGTATAAATCTAACATTGTTCATGGACTTTTGTGTGAACAGCCCGCCATCAAAACCAGAAGCATGAAGCAGAATTTCAGCAGTCGAGTTGGCAAAAATCGCAGCTAGGTGTTTCATATAATTCATAGGGACACTAATGTCAACCCCATCAAATTGCTCAGCAAAAGCCATTGATTGACATATAGTAGTTTTTCAGCAGTCCAAATTGTACCAGAATACAGTCTTTTAAATGTGTTATACAACAAACAGCTTTTGAACCAAATGACAATCTGCAACTTGAACCTTACTGTTTTATTTCAAAATGTTGCATTCCTTGTTTTCGGGATTTCGTTGAAAACAAATGTTTTTGTTATAATAGTGTGTGTACGCGTTGTTTTTCCAACCAGATCTATATCTCTTATGGAAATTCACAAACCGTCCCACGAACTTGATGGTGAAATTTTCTTTGACTGAATATCGCACATGAAAAGCTTTGCTTAAATGGAAGGATGCTGTACACGTCAGTGGCCCACGCGATTATTATCTGTTGAAGTTGAGATACCCAATGACAGCCCAAGCCACATCTCCATTAGAAAGCAACTGTGATTAGAACACTTTTTCACTCCATAAACGTTGTGCTTAAGAAATGAAGAGTTTGTTCTGGCGCAGCCCACTAATTCTGCTTTAGAAAGTAAATATGTTCCCAACGGTTTTCGTTTGAATGTACCCTGTTTGTTGCTGAGTGCATCCACGTTCAACAACCGTGTGAAACTTTTGCATAAATATCGCGGACAGATTTTGTTTCTCAGCGTCAGTACTGTTTGTGGTTGAAATGATTACCCGAAAGTTTTAACAGCGTTACTTTCTTCCTCGGACACATCATAACTAGTAAAAGGCTGAAGCGGCGGGTACACGGGTAACTGGATTGCAGAAGGGTTTAAGTCATTGCAATGCAAAAATAGAGAATGGATACCGAGTAACTCAGATTCTAAAGGCATGGACTGTAAACAGTGATTTGATTTCAGTAGTTACTCGCTTTTACAATGGGCTTACCAAAACGGTTTATAACAATCCAGATTTACGAAAACGAAGTTGAAAGGAGCCACATAATCCCAAAACAAATAGCTAACTATCGGTTATAGTGGTCGCCCGGAGTGACTCACTTATGACCAGGGAAATCAATTGTTAGAACAATCAAACGAGTTGACTGTGAACAGTAGAATGAATGAAAAAGTAAGAAACTGCAGGCCAAATGTACATAGTCAGGAGGCAATGATACGCCCGACTGGGTTTATTCAGAACTCGAAACAATCAGTTGCACTGATCAATTCCACGTCTATTTAATACTGACGAGAGCGATAGAGTGAGTTATAGCTTTGGTTCACTACAAATGTGTCCACCAAATTTTCCGGTTAAGTGCCTCCAGCCACTGCTGCAAATCGACCTGGCTGATTCAAGTCCGGCTGCCATGTGCCTGGGCAGCTGCAGCAAAGCATTCTTTTGCATATTTGACCTTCAGGATTTCAAAATCTTCTGCGACCATTTGCGCCCATGTAGCTCTAAACCGTGGTTTAGTTATGGCAGGTTTTCTAAGCAAATTTATATATCACGTCCAACGCACGATCGGCTATTGAAAAAGTTTTGATCACTTACGAATATTTTCTTAAGGAGGTTTCTGACTTTCGCCACGGAGTGAGTAATGTTGACCCGTGAACAGCCCTTACATTCTGTTGTACACTCACAGCTATCAGTTCTGTCAACAAAAAGTATACCTGAAGAACAAAATTTTCACACAGTATTATCTTTGAAAATAGTTTGCTCTCTGCTTCGTTCAAAACTCTGCAAATAACTTTCGAATGCTCTTTCGTGAAAAGAATAACGACGACGCTCTTCCCTTTCTTTTGAGCTTTTTGTACTAGATGTAGCATTTGGTTTATTTGTCACTTACAGAGCGCTTTCGGGCAATATTTACCTGTTGCCTCCTTTATCTTCACTCCTATATCTGCATGCCAGGCTCCAAGCAATGGTGCATTTGCAATGCCAACAAGACCTTCATTAGTTTGGTCAAATTTGTAACTGAGACTATTCTGCAAATACGTAGCTTTTTGTTGTATATTGTTCTGACGTTCTGTCCTACGTCACCGTCCAGGCAAACTAGTTATTGTAGCTGGTCGTTACTAGATCTTAACTCGTTTATCCCTTCGACTGTACGATCGATTCAATTTAAGCATTGTTTAGATTAGATGAAAATTAAGCTACATTGGAATTTGATTACTGATTAATTTAATTATAGTTCAACCTGTTCATTAACAAATAAGCATAACCCACGAGACTTGGATTACAACAGAGCGTATTATAGCTCAATCCTAATGTAACTGTCGTGAATGTGTGTAGTACATTTTGAGTAACCTTTGTTAATGAACCTTTTCTTTCAAATTCCACAATCCAGAATATCAAGATAGCATATTCTCCATTCAAGTTAGGCCATGTTTTCATGAGGCAACAGTGTTGACAACCGCTCCATTGATTTGCCCTAGGCATGGGCGAAATGCCATGTCTAAGATCTCAGCCATATTCGCACGTGAGCATACATACTGCCAGTCGCTATCATTGTGCGTGCACCTCAAGAACGGTTCTCTGTTTTATAAAGGGTTGGCAAGAAAGTCAATCTGAGCCAGAGAACTTCAGTGAAGACTTCAGCTTATTATAAAATGTTAGTCAAGAAAACGCTTCTAAATGTGGTCACTGTAGTTAGTATAATGATGATAAGTAACTGACCTGCAATCCGAAGGGAGATTTCACCAACTGAACAACATAATCCGGTTTCGCGGGTGGCGGGTTTTCTGGCTCTCCTAAAGGAATCGGAGGTTCCCAACGATTTGAGTCGGACGGTATAGTAAATCTTATACGAAGTCGATTCTTGGTTTCATGTCGAATCTCTACACGGGCGTTGTTTGATTCATTCATGCCGAATCCTGTGCGAGTCTTGGTTAAATCAGCGAAGAAACCTCTGGAAGTCGGTGTCACTGAGCTGACGAAATATTTTGGATAATTCGTGGGAAAATAACACATCGGGATTCCGGGATCGTTGGCATCTCTAGGTGTCCAGCAGCAACCTTTGGCAATACATTTTTCCTCGTTGGCTCCTTCTTCTGGATGGCAGTCTAAACGGGCAGAAACGGGTATAGGCTTGCATTGGGCCTGACCGTCGACTGAAACCGCTAGGCTTAAAACGAAAGCTAAACTGAAAATCACTATCTCCATTTCACTGATGTAAACCGTCCTTTGATATGACATTTATGTTCCGCGTGCACCAGCGCACAAGCCAGTAGTCTAACGGAATTTATGATCCAATCGGCGATCGGCCTGCCAAACAGATCGATGAAGAATGTACACATTTCATTGGCTGATCCAGTTATGTGTGCTCGCACTTCATTGGTTCGGATGTGGGGCAGCGGTTTTGTAAACGGCTTCTCCTACTGCGCTGATTAACTGTAAGTCCACTGGTGTCTTAAAATCGCTTGATAAGTTGGTGAATCTCTAGGTTAATTTCCCGCAGAACCACGAATAACTGTTTACTTAAACGTATCAGATACGCCCACTAAAGGTGGTTAGAGTAGAAACAAGCATTGGTCCTTCATCTTCGGGATGGGACAATTATATAAGGGCAGTTATACAGTTAAATCGAAATATCGGTCGGAATTGTGTCAGAAATTGGGTTACTGGCCGATCCATTGGTGATAGATTGATTGGTTCATTATACTACGCACGCCAGTTGACTCAACCGGTAACGTTGGCCTTCGACTCGGTAGACGTGGTGCCCGATTAAGTCACTTCTGGAGTTAAAATATTCGGTCAAACAGCCTGATACTTATAGTCAAGGAAATAAGAGACCTTCTTAACTGGACAGATGACATGTGACGGACCATTCGGAAGGTTGTTTGAGAAGTCACAAAATACACACCTTCGTCCGGATGAGCAAAGTCCATGCTGTTGACCGATCGTGTTCCATCGTATCCCAATCAACGTGAGTGGCCACTCAAGATTTGCTTTGAAGCTCACTTTGATGTTCGACTATTCCTATCCGGGCCACAGAAACTGGCGGAAGAAAGGAAGAAAGAAGAAACAGGAAGTCTGAAAAGTTAGCCTGTCTTCGTTATAAGACCAACGACCTAATGTCGTGATAAAAGAACCGAGGTGACACAAGGACAACTTATACAAGAAATCAACGTAGGTGGTATATGTTTCAACAGTAATTAGAACACAAACACCTGTTTGCACGTGAAAAATAATCCCGAGGTACCACAGTAGTCGCTATTTTAGTGCAGGGCGCACTACGTCGTTTCCCAGGTGCTAATTTTTCAGACGCGAAATGTAAAAAGGCTGCTGAGAGCAGAGACCAGATATCTATTACAAGAAATATACAGAGTATCTCTTATAGTGCCAGAAATGGCACCAACGCGTAAATCAGATAAGGAGGCTAAAAACCGGCCGTCGACGAGCGAGTAAACCGAAATTGTGTGTGGTTTGTGTTCCTGCCACAGTCACATGTCATGCAGACCAACGTTTGGACAGCACACATCATGCGAACTTTCTTGATAGCCTAGGTACAGTAGGAAACTATAAGTTTTGGAACTGTTTTACACATCATACCGCTGTTAGGCCAGTGGAATCTTCAGGTCTCTACACTATCAGGGTGCACTAAAATTTGCATCTTCCCCCGGTTATTTCATTGCCTGAATACTTGCCTCCGCTCAACTACTCACCAGTACCATAGCGTAACCGTTCATTCCCATTACACAAGAAAGGTGGTGTAATGAATATTGTACTCTGCTTTGGCAATGGTCCTGTTGATCACCTGGTTACAGCGATTTGTTAGCTATTCTGCTACGCTGCTACTATTGAATCATGCTGGAATAAGCATGGCTTAATTTTCGCATTCTGCACATCGTGTTTGGCGGTGGTTCTGACTACAGTTATAACCGTAAACAGTGTCAGCTGACCGTTATTATGAAGTATGCTTTCAATTTCTAACACGCCCACGGGACAAAGTTTTTATGCTTTGTCAGTGTGGGAACGCATGGAGTTCACTTTCTGTTTTAAGGGCACAGAACTGTGATTGTTTTCGTAATGACCTCTACAGATATACTTCCAGTAACTACTGCCTTGAACGATATCACTGTAATTGAACGCTTGATGCGGATTTTTCTTCCGCTTGCTCCTTTCCCGTAAACTCAGTAGGCCGACGTGCGCAGTCGATCGTACAGAGTACTCTGCACAACTTAGTGCCTGAATAAGTGTTCATAATTTGGTGAAAAACGTAGTGATTTTAGTGAAGGGACTGTCTGGTGGCGGTTAGAAGTGTTATATGCTCAGACTTTTCCTTTGAATATATTGGCTAATGGAGACTCCAGCAGGGATTTCAATTCCATGTCATCTGTCTGTTGGTAGAACATGCCGGCGAATATCAGTTAAACTTCAAAGTCGCATCGTTACAGTCATTGTGATCTCAATTGTTGTACCCTAACGACAAGTTTGGTTTCAGATACGTGGTCGCAAAATAATTACATTTCTAACAGTCGTCCTTTACTAAACAATGAGTGCATCCAATGTGAGTAATTTTTCAACTCATGTAGAGCGGCTGTAGGCGCTGAACGAATTCGAATCTATCATGTATACCTAGCGAAGCCAGCACTTTCAAGACTGGTTAAGGGAGTTTCCCTAATCAGTTCTTCCTTGAGTGGTAGAGCAAATTCACCACATAATATAGTGGACGAACAGATACATCAGGTTTATAAGCTTTTGGCAGACTGCATAGAGGGGATGCAGTGGAATTCTGCGGGCGCTACCACTCATTACTCGTGGTGGATATTAGCGTTTCATCCCTTAAGAACTTATGACATTTGGCTGTCTGATTTTCAACGTAATCCACTTTCTGTTTCCGTTGATAGCTGTGTAACTTGTTCTGGTAAGCGAGAATAGCGTTTTATTTAATCGTTTCGGCTTTCACAGCCAGTCCAGCAGATTTTACTTGAACTTTTGAAAATTCTTTCGTGACTAATTTTTGTGCCATTTAAGCAGAGGTCTGATGTATATTGAAGTGCGTTTAAACTATCAACAGCTATCTATTGGTGTAGCTTTGAACAACTCACGTTCACTTGTCATATGTGGGGTTGGCTCTGGCGCTTTGCCAAACATAATATCAATGTGTATTTAAGTTTTGGCTGTTATTGTCTATGTTGACAGCGACAGCGCTGTAATCAAGTTGAATAGTTGAAAGAATAACGCACTTACCTATTCGGCTGATTGGGGGATTCCACTTTCCACCTGACAGAATATAATCTGCACATCCCTTCATATGAGCCTACTGACATGGCGATGAGTCTTCAAAAACGCTTTCGTGAGTTCTTCGTATAATGTTAGTGAAATTGAACCAGTTAGATAGGGGGTAACCTGGATGCAAAATAACTACAAACCACTTGATGCTATCGACAGTCAGGTTATGCGACACAAACTCACGCTCCCATAAATTCGTCCTTCACCTCAGTGAGCGTTATCCATCTGCAAAGCGACGTTGAATGAAGTGGTTTCTATCATGACTTACAGAAATATAGCTCGTTAATTCAACTGCACCGAAGACCAGTGATGGGTGTTAAATTACCACCAGCCGTGTCTCCTGAAAGACAATGTCTAGTACCTAGTACGATGAAGAAAGAAAGAGGGATTACTCATGGCTAAACCAAATTTTAGAAGATTTTTCCACATTCTCAGTGCATACTACATTATCATCATCATCACAGACAACAATACATCAGTGGTTCACATTGATGTTTAACTGCCAAACAACCACGAGAAAGAAAAAGAAGCAAACCCTATAAAGGAAGAAAAAAAGAAACAAAGACAACGGGAAGGGGCCTAATCACTAAAAATAGCTACGTCTATATTCAGACATTCAAAATCAAGGGGCCTGCACCTTGCAAACAAACAGTCGAGCTGTAGGTGAATGTAAAGTATATTACGTCATGTCTTAAATCAAAACTAAGAAGCAGGGCCTTTTTGAATCCAACTGATTTGATTGATACTTATTTTCGAACCCATAGGGATATATTAAGCCCATTTGCTTACACAAAACAGAATAACACCCCCTTGACTTAAATGATTGGAAACTACTTACGACATCCACACTGTTTGCAGACTTATTTGGCATTGGCTGAAACTGCTGAAACATCTCATCATCCACTCATTTAACCGTTATCGGTAAAGACGACCGTAATCCAAAATACTCCGGTTGCTGGTCGTTTCATTTGCGCAACCTACAAAAGCAAAAGTAGTTCACTGCTTACAAAGTATATTAATTACTACTTGCTTTTTCAGTTGATCTTATCCTGAAGGAACCATTAGATTACTTATGCTAAATATTAGGCAGATTACAAGTCTTCTTATCAGCATATACTAACTGTGTTTTTGCCTTTGAGACTCTGATACATTGGAAGAACTGTATCTTGCCTAGTTTTCGTACGTAATGATATAAAATGAGTGGACTGAGTTGCACACCATTTCAGCTATTCAACACGAGAGCAAGAGGAGCATGGGGGACTATTCTATAAGACTGTGGAATTGGCAGAAGACGGATTGCCAGTCAACTGAACAGGCCTGGACGTGATTAATCAGAATGTGTTTGAGACGGACTGGGCAACCATAGCAACAGAACAGCTTGTGAG
Organism: Paragonimus heterotremus; assembly: GCA_013368495.1. Lineage (NCBI taxonomy): Eukaryota > Metazoa > Platyhelminthes > Trematoda > Plagiorchiida > Troglotrematidae > Paragonimus > Paragonimus heterotremus. Next base: position 19,364 of record LUCH01004025.1, on the reverse strand, counting down.
CAATCGCTAATTTATTTTATCTGGACCGTTTCACTCTTGGCACAGAAGCCTCATCAAGTGGGAAGGATCAGTTAAAAGTTCGGATAGACCTATACAACTAAACGAAGTGGAAGGTAACAAGTTATGAGTAAGGAGGCAATACTGAGTTCGAACTGCTAATTATAACAGGCCGGGGACACGAGAACGGAGACAGAAGTGAAATCGATGTGGCCTGTCAAATACTTTGGTCAACACGGTTGCCTCATGCAAGCGTGGTCAGAGTTCTAGTCCCGGCCGTGGCGAGGATATCCACTACTGATGAGCTTCACAAGAGTGAAGCTCGAGTCTGCTGCTCCTTTTGGATAGAGGCCAACTGTAAAGTTTACGAGGATGGAACGGCTGAGATCGATTCTGGGTGTTGTCCAGTTTATTTAAAGGGCAAATTGTTTTTGAGGAAAGTCGGCAGGGGAATCACAATTTCAATGTGTTAAGATTATCGTCTCATCCAACCGTCAAGGTAAATCAGTTCGATTGATCCAAAGCCGGCCGTTATGTGCCAGAAAGTTCAGTCCCGTCGACTCTATTCACAATGCATTTGCCCTGTTCAGTTCCGATGGCCTTTGCAACAAAGAGCTCCCGAGTAGTTTCAAACACTTGTCCAATCACCTCAACATTTTCTTGATCAATTTTGCAAGCTGCGTCTAACTAGTGGCCAGCAATTGAGGAATCTCTGTTCGTGGCCTGACATTCTAATTGACTTCGGGGTGCTTCTCGAATGCATCTTCGATATTCCGTTACTATAGTTCTAAGTCCATCTGCTGTCTGTTTACGAGCAATTCTTGCATTTTATTCTATATACGCAGTTGCTATCTCTTTCAACATGCAGAGGATCCCTAAGGTGCAGCAAGATTTTGCGCAAATCATACTCCTTTGAAAAGCTATCCAGATACCTACTTCATTCAAAACGCTACGTATAGCTTTTGGCTTCCCTTTTGCAAATGAAAACCACAGTGCTTTACCGTTCTCTTCGCGTCTTTGATACTGGGCAGAGTACCTGCCCTAATTGTCTTTTAAGAAACTGCCGAAGGTGTCCTTTATTCACTGATGTGACCGCTGATTATTTTTGTGCTATCTTTTCGTCGCTTCTCTCTGTGAATAAACTCACAATTTTATGAAAAAGTACGCTTGCAGTGCCACCACAAAACTGTTTTCAAGCGAGTTGATTCTTAGTCATAGATGTTAGGTACGCCTCTGGTTTTGAGACAAATGACTGTCTAGACTCATCGTCTTAACCCATAGGTCAGACAACAAAAAAAAGACAATTGGTTACTACTGTAATCTAGTTCCGTTGTCCATCTAAATTCCGCATCTACTAGACTGATATATTGTAATTTTGTTTCCACCCGAGATCGTTTTGTGATCGCAACACAGACAGATGTGACTAGGTTAGAGACGCATCCCATGTTGTATTTTACGGCAGAACTGATGGGGAAGCCAGTGCAGTGAGGATGAGCGATCGTATTATACTACTCACACCGCGGCTATTCAGTAGTAGGACCAGAACATATTCTGACATCGTACAAGCTGCAGGAAGAATGCAGGAAGGAACATCAGAGTACAGCATCGCCCATAATGGTCCCTGCCACTTAAAGGAACTGAGCGCTGACATCTGTGGAAGCCGAGACGGTCTGTGGCAGAATACTGCGTGGAAGTGAGTGGTTTTGTTTCTGGTCTTGTTTAAGCGCTTAACTCATGTGTTACTTTGTCGAATAAACAACCCTTGAGCCATCTGCGTTCTTGGATCCCAACACCAGTTGAACTTCTCTGCACGCAATGAAAGAACACTTTTTGACTGAAATTCAGCACAGAGATAAAAGAATTCTCAGTTGAAAGGAACATTTGAAGTGTACAGATATTATGAGAACTACATAATCACACACTTCACCTGAATGAATGAAAACCTTTCCTTGATTGAACCATGCATACAGCAAAGTGTAAAATGAGTAGAGGGGCATATTATTTGAAAAATTCACTGAACTCGTGTCAAATTCGGTAAAGCGAAGCTAATTTGGCATTTG
>LUCH01004024.1:36949-56155 GCA_013368495.1 Paragonimus heterotremus | reverse complement strand
ATCCTGTGCCACTTTCCTTAGTCGGTTTGGTCCCCTTCTTAACGACTCATCTATGATTTTATTCGTCATGGTCGTTTGACTCTAGCCCATTCGAGTGTTGTTCAACGTATTCGAAGGTTCCACGCACTTTTCACTTGGCGCGCCTCTGATTGCCGCCGAGTGGGCTGTAGCTCATCTCATGCTTCTTTTCTTCTTCCCTTTGGTTGCTGCCGTTGGTCCCAGACTAGGCTAGAGCTGAACACATCATATTTCTAAACATTGTTGGAAATATGCGGTTTGTTTCTATACCCCGCTGCGTTGTATAGTTTGATGCCTGTTGAGACTACCTTGCGATTGTTCTTCAGGAAATATGTTTTAAATTGTTAGTGGGCTAGGGTCGAGCTCATACCCAGTTGTCTGCTACGAACGTCTTGGCAGTTGTCTACTACTGGTATATGATATGGAACTAGCTATCATCCCACGACTGAAACAGTCTACACACCTGAGCATGAAAATTATTTCGTTAGAAATTGGCAGTAGGGCAACAATATCCAGATGAAGGGATAAGAATAAAAAGTTCATTGTGGGAAAATGGTTAGGTGAGGAAAAATAACGTGATTAGTTTGCGTGTGGTGTGTATTCCGAGATGTGATAACGAATGTAAGGAGGCAAACGGTGGGCCACTACAAGTCAATGGAATAAATGGTTGACAATGAGGTGCAAACATGTCCCGCACGATAGTAATCTAGAAATGGAGAAGGGGATTATTGGAAAACCGGAGAAAAGAAAAGAATTCGGGGAGAGGTAGCATATGGTTGTTGGGTTGTTCTTATGCCAGTGTCTTCAGGCTTATGTTAAATGAAACTGGAATTGCATCAGTATGTGGTCTGGGTACAGCGCATGTGACGACGTTGGCAAATCACTGAATCTGACAAATCTGTCGTAACTTGTGTGCTGAAGTTTGTACGGTAAGGAGTTGAGCTCGTAGGTAAGCGGTTTGGGATCAGTCGCACCACTGAAATGGATGTCAGAAATGCCGAAATGATAGATAAATTGAGAGTAGTTTCATGCCGAATGTACTATAATGAATTTGGGCAGAGATATTTTGATAGAAGAACGATAGATGTGATTACTATATCGTGATGCTAGTTCCGAGGTTCGTACACCCAAGGTTTCCGCAGCCTTATATTAACGCGGATCGGAAGTCACAGTGAGAAGGCGGTGGGTCTGCAAACAACCTATTTATTTATTTACTCACCGTTCACAATCGAACTTGAACGCAACGATTAAGGACGCTAGGGAGCTGGACTCGATAGAACCTTGAGCCTAACCGCATGACAACTGCTAGAGAGGACGAATGTCGACGGAAATTCCAGTCGACCTTCAGAATTCAAACAAGCTTCAGACTGGTTGAGCGGCGTTCCCAACGGCAGTAGATAAAACATTGTTATCCTGGTGAATGTAGCCTACGGCAGTAGAGATGGAGTGGATTCATTATACACCCACGAGTAAAACGGCGATACCTACGACAACACACTAACTTTGACGTTAGCGGTTTGGTAGTAAATTTACATTCACGAGGCAATGTGAACCGGCGCAGTGGTACTGGTAAGACAACTCTCACGTCACTGGGAGTTTATAATTGTGGGGACGTCGAAGGTGATCTCACTACAACTCATTGGGAAGCTGTTATTCAGCCACTCCAACCGCTTCTGTTGATATATCAGCTGAGAAGAATAAATAATGATTAAGTTTGTTAGTAAAGTACGACAAATCAATAGTTTTACTAGGAGCTTGCTTGCCTGCGTTAAACCAGTATAGTTTTCGAGGATTAAAGAGGACGCATTTCTTTGACTCCCGTAAGAGGTCGGTTAATATCTGTACGATATGGGAGTAGCATGGCATAATACGACGACAGCAGCTGATCGTGTCAGTGAGGCGTTGAAACTTTTCGATGGAATCGGAAATGAAGAGATGTTACAACGCTTTGTATCAAATAGTCGTATGTCCTGGGAATCGATAAGGTGTCATATGTAACCGACAAGCAAGAAGACAGAAGACGGAATTCGGGTAAGAACCTTTATGTAACAGGCAATATCTGACAGATAGACTAGGAAATGAAGGTACACATACTGATTAGTCTAATTCACTGAAGTTTTCTAGTATTTAACCAGTTGACAGTATGCTCTCTATGAAGTACGAAGACAGGAGGTACGACAAGTGAGACGAAATGATGTACGTTGTGCTGATTTTCATTTCGCGCTATAGCTACCAGCTGTGCGGAATACACACAGAGGATAAACGCAGAGGGAATATTGGTAATTCCAAATCAAGCGAAACATTCGAAAAAAAGACTGCGATGCTGTTTGTGGTCGATGTGGTCACCACTACCAAGCAAAAGATCATCAAGGTAGACGTAAATAAAGTCAAAACTGCGTGGAACCTGGTTCACAAAACCTTAAAGGCTTTGGGCAAGGTTACGTAGGCCAAACTACATTCGCATAAACTTGAAAAACTGCGAAATGTTTTTCTGGAATATCATAAACGGCTGAAGGAATATGATGAGTTGCTCACATGAAGCCAGGTTTGGGAAAGCCAGGTTTGGTGTCCAGAGTAGAAGAAAAGTCGTGATTATGAGGAACAAGATAGTTAACAGAGATTACGAAGTTTTTGATTGCACAAAAATCATCACAGGGACGACACTCACCTGAGGTCATCAGAACCATATAAAGTGAGGCCGATCAACAACTGTTCGATGGCTATATAATACCCACCCGCTACAAGTGACTTATTTTAGTGTTGGTAGCATTCGACTTCATGACAGGTAGTCGGTGTTGTTTAGCGATCGTACTTGTGACATTTTCCTTTTTTAACAGGAGAGGTGTACGGTCCATCTACGTTACGTTCATCCATGTGCATTCACACACATACACACAATCACCCACTCACGTGAACCGTCCCGTTTCACGCCTGCCGGTTGCAAAGGTCACGGGCGTCCAGACATGCTATGTACTTTTCTCATAGGCTTGTTATTGGCTAATCGATTCGTTCACTGTAAGCTCTATTTGTTGTTACGTGTAATTCACTTTCATGCTGGCTCAGTCAGGGTACACAAGGTTCCTCCTAAATCCTTTGAGTTCCCACTTCAGTGCGTAGTGCAGATATAGCAGATACCGATGTGTGGTGCTAAAGATGACAGGCGCTAGTTGAGAAGGTGGATTATGCAACTATATAATAAGCCAGGACTAGGGTTTGTGTCACAAGTTAGAAACCACCATTTCGATCTGAAATGATATTTGTTAAATTTTCCCAAAATGTGGACATGCAGAATTCAAGCCAAATATATTAATCTTATGAACTATACGACGTCGTTGTGATGAGAAAAATCCATTATACATAAAATTCTCTTCTAATGTCACTTTTACTGTGAGACAACTGTTGTGCTTTTTTCGTTGAAAGCATATTGTTGGCTTTCATTATGGATGTTGCGTTATGAAAGTGAATTCAATGTCATCTTCAAGATGGAGTGCGTACTTCCGTCTTGTAAGAACGCTCACATGAAATTATAGTTGCTGACCATACTGTGTACGCATTGTACTTCACGTTAAAAATCAGTGTGGCCAACGGCCAAAGCTTTACTAACACCTCTGCAGTTTATATATATATATATATATATATATATATATAAAGTATCTACTTAATCTGTTTCTCTTTCAGCATTTCAAATCGATGTTGGTCGATGAAATGTCATTCTTAAAAACGATTACAAATAACTTCACTGAATGTTTGTTTCTGTCTCTGGTCTATATGGGACGGTGTGAAAATGGGAAATGTTTCCCACTCCATTTACTGGAAGCTAATCGTCAGCAAGATCTTAGTGGATATCTGCCTGCCAGGTAAGCCTGTTGCAACATCTTGAATGTGCGAAATCCGATACTTATCGTGAATGGTTGCTTCGTTTGGTGTCAGGCAGTTACCTCATGGGCGTCAATCGCTATCATGAAAGCCTTTGGTGGATACTTGGATTGTTAAGTACGGTCTCGAAGGTCTGCCATTTCACGTGGCAACGGCGCTGTGACCACGGCTCTGGTTACGTTTTGTACACAAGTGTTACTTCGACGTCCTACGTAGTCAGCAAACTATCTGCAGGACTGTAGTCGACAAGTACTTGCCCAGCTAACAGCGAAGACGCAACGCCTCTGAATCGTTTGTGTATGAAGTTGGTAGATGTCATCAGGCGTAAGGGTAGTGTGGAAAGTGACCCTCCGGCTCACGCAGGTAACTGTTGCACTCATAACTTCGGAAGGAGATTTCGTTAACTGAGACTGGTTAACTGCTTGCCGAGTGTCTGAAATAAGAACTGACAGTTCCCTGTATCTCAACTAGAGTCTACGTAATAAACATTCGAATGTGCAGTTTCTTAGATAGCTGTACTTCTTTAAGAATAAATGTTTTTTTTCAGACTCACAACAGTCGGTTGACGGGCCTGGTAAGACATCACTTATATATTTCACAGTGAGGTGAAGTATAAACCGACAGAGCCGTTGGTGAGATGCCGGTTGTTAATTTTGGTTTTTCAAACAGAATGAACTGCACTTGGGCTGGATAGACAAGATACTAACTGGCAGGGCGAACTCTTTTGTGAGTTTACGGTTGGTGATGGTATCACAGTGTAACAATCAGCATGATAGCTAATTTACCATGGCAGTCAATACGCTCAAACCCTGATTCAGGATTGATGTGTACAGATTTGTTTGTCTGTTGTGCAATATCAGTGTCTTTTCAATTACGATACAACCCAACTTCTCTGCACTATTTGGTTGATAGGCTACGGTAAAATGATTCTAGGAGAAACATCATGTAGTACTGCATTTCTGATTTCTGTATAGAAATTTCAATGTTGATCAGTTTGGTCTTGTTGCCGCTCTCGAAGGGCAGATATTTGGGAGAATAAAACACAGTTAACCCTGTGATGTTGTACTTATATTTGGTATTCAACAAGATGTGGAAAATCTATGTACTTACGTTCCAACCAAAGCGCCATAGAAAGGATAATATATCCGACGGTAATCTCTCCTCTATCCTAGAACTCAGTTATCATATCTGATTGTCTGAAGACTACAGAACACGCTCAATTGTTCCGATTTTTAACTCAACTAACGGCGGTACATAACTAGGGTGTGTGTGTATGTGCGCGCAAGATGGAAGTCCCTCCTGAAAGCATCATAGCCAGCAAACGTCAACCATCTGTAAAAGACGAACGCATTGCCAGCGGACAGGTGAAGGAATGCAACGAACAAAATTTGAATCAGGTAGACTCAGAGAACTGTATAGGATACAATCCAAATTGCTTCATAGGTTAATGTAGGCAGCCACATTTTTCTAACCCCGAGTTCCCCTCTTTCGACAGCTTCGCCTTGTGTGTACGCATGTGTGTGTGTGTGTATGTATATCTATCTCCATCGCAGTTCATAATCGGTTCTTAATTTACATCCTATAAACGATCAGCTGTTGAATTGGACTGAAGATTCCCACGACTGCGGAACAATGTGATGTTGAACTGGAACAAAGTAGACATGCTTACACAAGCATACACTTACACATCTCCATATACACGCAGAAATACGGCCATCCCCACCCACTTCTAGTCGTAAAATGTGTAATTTCCATTATTGTTAACTAGTCACAGAGAGCGCATCATCGAGTTTCGTGATTCCGTGAGTTCAGCTGCAACTGACGCACTTCCCATTTGGGAAACAACCCAAGGGGAGTCGAACTAAACATCTTTACGGTGCTTGCGTTTCGGAACACGCGATGTAAAATAGACAAAACGTAGAAACTTCCTTTCAGTCAGCTAATGAATCGGTGAAAATTTGTGGAAACTTGAAACAATATAATGGTCAATATTATTGTCTCTACTCCGTTGTGGAAAGCGTTGGGAGCAAGTATTTCGCACAATAGTCTAACTGTATCAAATTAACAAACTTTACTACTTTCGATGAAAGAAAAATCTGCCACGTTTTGCATTTATGTATATCAGAACAATTATTGTTCTGATTACAAATGTTTCGACTAATAGTTCTTACTGGTTGCGAGGCTTAAACAGTTAGTTATAGATTATCTATCTGTCGTGCATAAACTTCGATGTTTCCAAATATTTCTTTGTCACTCAGGAGGATAAATGGAAGGAACCACTTTTTCGGACTTGAGTAACAATTGCTCAATTACACTTGAAAAGAGATTTACGAAGCCATTGGTCGTTTCTTAAGTCGTTTAAACCAAGTAAATTGAAGTCCTTTGTAAATAACCACTATAAACCAAATGAACGATGTTGTGTAGTTACATGTGGCAACCTGCCAGCTTTTTTTTATGCTCATCCTAAAAAATAACGATGAAGATTTGAACTAGACAAACATAACTGACTATTTTCAGAGAAGTTCACATAAATGTCCACATGAACAAACGAAATGGCTATAGTTGGTTAATCGTCTTTGACAGACAAAGCAAACTTTCAAAACTTACATACGAGGCATTTTTCCCATCCAGGCTGAATCTCCCCTCCGTAAGAATGAACAGAATATAAGTATCCATGTTTATGAAGCTCTGTCAAGTTGTCTGAATCAAATGCTTTGTTAACAGATATCCATAGAGAACAATTTGTTTCCAGTCTACTAATGTGAATGAACACAATCCACCTGGACTTGTCACTTTTAGATAACCACGATTAGATGAACGCAAAATAAACCTTATAAGATAGTTCAGGAGACCTGACCTCAAACGACCACTCCAAAATCGGGTTCGATCGTAGCAAGCCGTGCTCGTAAGACTGGTGGTCGAACAGCTGCATTGTGAAACACGAAGGCTTCAGGTTCGAGCCGCGCTCAGAATACCTTTAACCGGCGAAAAACAACACATGAGTCAGTCACGTTGCAACTTCGACTTAAGGATGAGCACAACCACTGTAGACAACTGTTGGTAGATCTCCAAGTTGTGTGGAGAACCGGGTGTCTTGCTCCTGCCTCTAAACAAACAGACATAATACCTTCAAGCAGTACAGCTGAAACCACAACATCCAATTATCCGATACTCTTAATATTCTTCAGAAAGTCCTGCTGGTTTTATTTTAATTAAAGAGGATACGTGTCTTACCCTTCTAGAAAACCATTTGAAACAACTTGTAGACAAATTACTGGTCAAAATTACTTTGTAAAACAGATAACGTAGACACGGCTAACGTTTTAGAGGGTTTGTATTGAATAAGCACTGTTGTGACAGCAAAAAGCACTTCGTCTGTAAAGCTGTTTATTGCATGGACTCCCATACAGTCTATATTAAAACATGGGACCACGAACAGGTACACTTATTTGCACGGCTGTTAGGCATTCACACATAGTGGGTAGCAGCACTGTCATTCACCCTGATGGCACTTCCCCCGGAGTGTGTGCACACTATTCCCATAGTCGATTCTGGTCCGTTATCTTCCTGGCGTTGAGGCTTGTCCTTTGGTTCCTGAATGTCGCTCGTGACTAGTATACTACTCACAGACGAAACTGTCTGTTACACAACGGTAAGAAGACAGTCATATTATGGTGGATTATCAGGCAGGAGGTGCGAGTATTCGAACACTCGGCGGAATATCTCAACGCGGGGGAACGACATCCAAAATCCATAGCGAGCGGATCAGGGACGGCATGGGTGACAAGATGAGTCATCACTCGACTGGATCGGACCAACGAACGAGACATGACAGGCAAAATAGGGTGGACAACCAAACTGAAGGCGCAATTATCCCAACACTAAGAGCAATATCTCGATACGGTCGTGGAATATGGTCAAAGCCCATAGTGGATAGATGGCGGACAACATGAGTGACCGGACGAGCCATCGCCCAACGAGACTGGACCGACGGACGAGGAGTGGCAGGCGAAAAAATCCCTGATAGGAAGCGCCGATCACACACACAAACCGGGTAGAAGTGCACACGAAGTGTAAGCGGAAACTGGGGATGGGGTGTTGTGGACTGGAATTTTGACTTATAAACGCAAGCGCGCGCACTTTTAATGTACCAAGTGCATTCCATGCAGACCAGCACTGTTATTCGCCCCATTCAGTATGGTCTACGTTCCTTCGACCAGGGGTTAGACAGAACAATACCATCCGCATGTCTCATGTCAGTCACCAAGATAACTGCATATCACAAAAAGACGTTTTATGACGTCGTCAGTTACAAAGTTGAACTGAGAAATAGAATGCAGACACCTTCGGCGGACACCACACAAAGATGGGGAAGCCTGACATGGTTTTCTATAAATTTTTCTGTCTAGTTGCATAGTAAGTATAAGGCGAACTTACTAGGTTCAAATATTTTTCTGGAGCTCGTATGAGAACTAAATATCGTTACAAACTTTTGAATCTAGAAATCTAGATGTAACTGGTTGTCTATACTAATGCCAATGCCTCGAGAACGAGTGCTGAACAAAAATGTGATCAACGCACCTTGTCTGGGCCGAAATGTGTTTTTCCGTAGGTTTGATGAGCCGATTCACTAACAAGCCATCGAGTAACTTAGACTTGATAAATACATGACTAGCTTTTCTATAGATGTCAAATAAACTCCAAGCTTGCTCTTGAAAGCGAAAACAACTATTGATGAATATCAATCATGAGTTATCTCCTTCGGTCTTGAAACCGTCCAGGAGTATTGTCAGTTCTTGGATTAGTCTCTCGATAATAGCACCAAAAACAAAGCGTTGGAAATGGTTTGCATTCGAAAGTCTATTAAGTCTCAACAAACCACGCTACGTTGTTGCTTCTACCATTGAAAGAGGATTGTCTGAAATCCAGCGACCGACAATTTGGGGTTCACTGTTTTATATTCAAACTCAGATCGTTAAAACGATTTCTCAAAATATTCAGCACGCTTATCAGCATGGCTGATCAAGTCATGTTAAGTGAATCGTCATTTTTCAACGTGGTTGCAATTGAATCGACTCAACAGTAAACACAACCATGAATAAAAGAAAATATCACTGCTAATTTCAAACATAAAAGTTCGTTCATTTCTTCTCGATAGTCTGATCGAGTAGTGCGCAAGGTAATCGTGTGATGTCACTTTAGATCTCGCTGGTAGTCGTAACCCGAGCTAGCAGAGACAGGGCATCGCTGGCTTAAAAAGTGAAACTACTTGGGAGAAGGCGAGTTTTGAGGCAACCTCACAACTCCTTTGGAACAGCGGGTTTTCACAATCGTTACGAACTTCGCCCAGTCCTCATTATGTTCTCACACCTGATTCCCTCCTCAACTAGTGTTTAGCTATCCTCTGTATACAGAAGCATAAACTTTAAGTACACAACAGCCCGATCCGATGCCGGCTGGTTGACAAAATTGCACAGCGGACCTTAACGGAGTGAGGTCATTTATAACTAACAACTAGGTGAGTTATCTGTGTTCATGACCAAAAATGTCATATAGTGCAGTCTTCTTCGTGTGTTAAAACAAAGTACGTGTAATGTAGAGACCGTAAGATGCACTTATTTGCAGCAATCCCTCCAAATTGCCAATGCCTTGTGTTCGGGCACTAAAGTAACCATCCGGCTGTTCCTTTTCTGGAGAAAAACCAACAGACTGAATATTTGCATTACCACTGTAGAAGTTTGGTAGCATGTGTAAATCGATAAAAGTTGCGTTGACAGGCGTTAATTAGTGCACTTGGGCTGGCGATATACAAACGATTATTCACCGGAACCCAATCGAGCACGCTCTGCTATGGTTTCAAACTTAGTATAATTTTCACTCTACATTGACCACCAGATTCAGCTTCAGTGTCATCGTATGCCTTCAGGAAGAACCTGCTAGACTGGCGATCAGCTATAAGTGGCAGTGAGAGAACCGTAGATTCATATGCAGGCATAAGTGCATCAGGTTACATGTTGTAGGTGATAGGCTGTGAACAGAAATGTAGCAGATCCCTGGGGCTCAAGTCATGGGGTTGTATGATAGGCAGTTTCGTTGTGAGTAGTATACTACACAGGCGACATTCAGGAACAAAAGAGCAAGCTCCGAAAGCCAGGAAGACGACAGACAAGAAGAGACTATCGGAATAGTATGTCCGCGCTATGACAGAAGTTCCACCAGGGCGAATGTCAGTGATGTATGTGAATGTTTACCTGACGTGCAAATGAGTGTACGCGTTTGTGGTTTGATTTTTGACACGACCCATACGGGAGTTTGCGCAATAAACGAATTCTCAGGCCAACAAAGGTAGTATGGAGATGGAGAAAAACGTGCCGGTCAATGGGTATGTGATTCGGTGAAAAGTCAGTCTGTCACACTCTCAATCGGGGGTAGTAGGCAAATACAGACCAACATTAACAAAAAATGCTAGGAGAATGAAATCGAAGTAGAAATGATTATTTTGATATTCACTACTATCGTTCGTTTAACGTTACCGTTACTTAAGTAGGTGACTCATCAAGCAAGGCTCAGTGTGCTCAATCAAAGGTTGTCTGAAGCGAAAAGATTACGAATTTATTCTTCTCAAATGAACCTAATTTTATGGCTACACCGAAGGACAGCGCTTCTGGATAAGCTACATTCGGCTGCCATACTAAATACAAGTTCTCCTCATGTAACAATGGAAAATTACCGTTTTAAACACATTTATATCAATACAGCTTCGCAAGTAGACTAAACAATTCGCACCTCTTAACACATCCTATCTAAGATGCTTGCAGACATGTGCCGTTAATCTAGAGTGAACACCTTGCGCTATATGGTGCAGGCATGTCCCAAACCGGTGAGCCACCACTACCAATCTGATCGAAATGTTTTGAGAGGCTTGTAACCAATCGGCTGGAGTTACGGGGATGTCACTAGCGCACCTCAAAACACCATCTTCATCACTTAGGAGTTACCAAACTATGCTGGACTACTTAGTACTTAAAACGTTCATAAGATTCATATCATTATCAGTTTTAAATTTTGTGACAGTCTTTCGAACAACGTCTGCATTCACGTGAATGTCTGTAAATACTAAACAGACATTGGTTTGTTATACTATACAAGCATAACTACTTTCCTCTGGGGCAGATAGGTTATATGGTGTTGGTCTGCAAAGCGACCAGTACATAATGCTGATTGTCGTGTGTGGTATTAAACAAAATATGAAGATCTGATAAACACTGCTGCAACCAGGAGGGACACTTTTGTATTTTGGTAACCAGAAAGCCTGCATGATTTTCAGAGAACGATTCCACAAATAATAAGCAACTGAAACTGTTGCTTAACTGTGATGTCAGTATGCAACCCACAATTAAGCCTCAAGTAAACACGCAAACGCAAATGAGATAATACGTGAAAGCACCTGTAATTTGTGGTGGAGAGAAAGTCCATTAGGTTGGGGTGGTAACGAAACCAAATCCTCGAACATCATCTCTTCTTGTGTCCGTTTAGGCGCGCCAATCGCACGCTTATTTACGAACGCATCTTATCTACATGCCTGATTGCACCAATCACATTTCCATTACGTTGTTTCCTAGTTTTCTACCCCGGTCATATTTACAGCTTGTCTTGAAAATATGGGGACTGTTCAGAATCAGTTTCTATTGACAGTGTTTGCTAACTTCAAAAGTGTATCCCTTTCGACAACTGAGGCTGAATATCTGGAAAATTTGTTCGAAGACAAGTTGAAAATTTCAGCAGGTAAGCAACAGTTTCATTCACTCTATTTAATTCTCATTATTCAAGTAATCTTGTGTGCAGTCCTTATTACCTCGGCTTATTATAATACATTTAACCAAGAAGAGTTCGGCACTAAGCATTGTAGTGTTCAACTACAACATTTCACAGTCAATTAAGGTTATCCGTGTAAACAGAGAAATAGAGAACCTCATGTTTATTTGCGTGACACAACGGAAACACACACTGTAGTGGTCTTTAACTAACCAACCGCGCTAATACGGAAATTTTCTTACCAACGATAATGAAATAAAACGAGAGTAGGATAGGCAAAAAATAATATGTACAAACGAAGTAGAAAGAAAGCAGAAAAATTAGCTATTCACCAAAGTTAGACCTGTAGGGTTGTTTAAACCAACATCTAAGCAAGTAAGACAAGGACAGGATGTTGAAATGGATGATATTCGGTAGTACTCTTCCTCCAAAAAGAAAGTAAAATTAAACCTCAAAAACCTTAACAGCCAGAGGCTAAAGTGTTTCCCCACGTAACTAATTTGACATCAATTACGAACAGCATGGCGCAGAAACACCTGTACACGGATTTGAAACAAGCCGAAGAAATTGCTTTTAAAAAAGTTAAATCATACTAATAGATGGAGGAATACAAAAGTGCAGAAAACCAAAGTATAATGAAGTATAATATGTACAGTGTGGAATAATGGATGCGAAAACCTCCAGGTTATTCAAATATACCTTGGTAGCAAATTCAGTAATTACTTTTTTCAGTCCAAACATTCAATAAATCCAGTCTTTTAGCGTATGCATCTTTTAACCTGCTAACCCGAACTACTTTATACAAAGTCAAACTACTGTTTCTAACAAGTGTCAAATTAACCAAAAAGTACATTTTGAAAACTTTACTGTTTCTGTGATCTACAATTTTCTCACTGTACCCATTACATTACACGTTTTCAGCTGACCTATAATAACAATCTGATGACTTACAGACTCACTCCATTTGTGCTGAAATCATCACACATCTCTTTAGTTTAGGCTGCAGAAACTCTCATGGAAATGTTCACTAAATCACTATCGGCAATTAACTTCAAATGCACATGCTCCATTGTGAAAAATCTTCTCAACATTGTACTACTCAGGTGCTGTTCTAAATTTGACGCGTCATGTTTCTCTCATATGCTGGCGGACCTAGTATTTAATATGACTCAATAAACAGCTGCTACAATACGCCGGAAAGGTACAAGCTAATATTCGTCCATCAGCAACAAGGTGTTTGTGCAATACATCGCTCAGTGACTGGTTGAAAATGTGTACTGAAAGTTAATGCTATAGTTTTTTATAGGAAACTTAGTAAATCACGGAAAATTATCAACAGCAGCAGATCAGTAGTTAGCGACAAAGCACGTGGCTGCATCAGTTGTTCCTTCATGGACGTTATTTTAGAAGAAGCGTTATCGCGTAACTACAAACAATGCTACCGTATACTTTGAAAACAGACATGCAAACCTCAAGAGTGGCAATCATCAAGAGACTAGCTAAGTATTTCCGTGGCTTGACTAGCTCCTCTGTCAGGGTTACACGTAATATGAAGTTAATTGATCTGAAAATAAATTAACCCAGCTGAGAGTTTCTTTACCCCCTCAGGCAAGAGTAACTGTTTGTAGTGCCAGGTTTAAACAGATAGTAAACGGGAGCACATATGCGGAACCAGTAAAGATTAACCATTAGTTTAAACAATAAAGTGTCCGTATCGGACATGACCGAGTTACAAGAACTATTAAGAATCTTGGGATAAATTGGTTAATACATTTAGTTTCCTGTTCATCAACCAACAGTAGTGTTCCGATATACTTTGAACTTCAGCTGGGACCCGTCTGATGACCACGCAATTTCATATTGCCAGGATCCTGCAATCTACAGACGATGGAATGGAAACGCCGGTAAACTCCCGACAGGAAGTGTGGGAAGATGAGAGTGCACCAATTTCCAGAACAGCTTTAGACAACAGTAATGGTCGAACAGAAAATTCAGACGAGTTTCCAGAACAAATTTCCTCCAATTTTCTGCTCACTTCGAACAGCAGTTCTTTGTTTCCGTCGGCCGATGGAGTTGACCTTGAGGGTTCTAAACCGGTCCACAATTATTTCAAAAGCCTAATGACCGCCATCACTGCAATACAAACATGTACACCTATGACGGAAATTCTCCTGAATCAAATGCAATTTGTTTCGGACGCAGAAGGCAACACCAGCTGGGGAAATTTACGTAAAGTCTTTGCAAGAAGCACGAAAACTGATTGTGCCGGTGTCACTAAAAACCGTAACCATCTCAACGAGCTAGCTACGCAGTCTAGTTGTGGATTGGAGGGTTACATGCTTCCGCTTGAATTGACAAACCACTCGTTTCACTATCTCGATTCCGACAAAGGAAGCGAAAATTCGCGCGACGGGTCTTCTTTGGCTTCCGATCTTTCTGGCAAGCGAACTGATTTGTGTGAGCTTTCAGAAGACAACCATCAACCTGGTGAGTATTTAAAAAACATGCAGATGCAAGTTTTGATGTTACTTGCCTTGGTAGTTGTCCAATTTTGACTATGAAATCGCCTTGCTGTCTCCGTGAACGGGGGTTTCAGGCTACCAACTCAGCGGTGACAGTCGGAGTAACTACTGTGAAAATCTCCTAATTGCTCCTTATACATTGCATCAGCAATTGTATAATAACAATATCTAGCCGAACTTGGTAACGAAATTTATTACTACTGTTGAACAATTCATAATGTTCATTCTGATATCGACATTCGTTGACAAAGTTTGTCTCTGCCAAGCGTCAACAGGAAGAGATAATCCAACTAAGGTAAGAACCGGCCATTCTTCGTGTCGCAAAATGAGGCTCTTGTCCGCTCAGTCACTAGTCATGGTAACATCCCTCGTGAACGGATAAATAACATAGCTGATGTTGATTAGTTCAAATCACGTTAGTGTAAATGCGCATGGTTCATCATAGGTTGTTAGCTTGCAAGAAGACGAAAGCATGGGTTGGCGATCGCACTGGGCAACGATACACCCTCTCAAACCGATAGCCCAATGCTACCTGTTTCACTTCGTTGGGACCCGTTAAATAGTTCTAGAATGAACGAGGTTCAAGCCAGAAACACTTCCTGTCATAATTTCATACGATTAGGTCACCAGGTGTATGAGCATCTCTTGAGGTGGTTTCAATAAAACCGTCGATACCTATTTAGGTTACATCGTTGTTTGCATGGATCGATGCAGCTGACCTCAGATTTCCAGTCTGTACACCATAACCATTCATGGTACCACTCCCAAAGCGACATTCCACAACTGTTTGGTCCCTGTTTGCACCTAGTGGGATAGTTTAGACAGATGGTGATTTACACCACAATTGTTCCGCTCCCGTCATCAACGAAATTAGAGCAGCAGGTTCCTCTGTCAAGCCATTCAGTCCAAAGAACACCATGACAACTAACTTCCACAAATTATGGAAATTGTCACAGGTGGGTGCTGAACTCAGCATCGGTTGCAGATGTGAAGATAAAAAGTGTGACTGCTGAAAGCTGAGGTTGATTCACTTTTTAAGCGTTTACTGCGTTCAGTCATGTATGTAAGTTCACAACCCCAAATGCTAGCTCGACCTGAACCATATGACTTACGACTCCTGAGTACAAGCAATTAAAACGTTTCTGACTCATAACCAACCCCATCCTAAAGAACGATAGGAGTTATTCTCCCAACAGATGCCCATAAATTTTTAAATAATTACGGAACTATGGATGTTGGTCCGAGATGATTCTTTTGGAATACATATCACTTTAGTTATAGTTAGGAGTAGAATTAGCCTATTGGTTGATGAGTCAGACTCACTGTATAATACTACAAAACATTCACTGACCATACAGCACAGTGCTAGAACTGGTTTCTGATTTGCCATCCTGGATAATGTTTATAATGTGTAAGTCACGTAACATTGTGAAACACTTCTAATGGGCAGTCAGTATTCGATATTGGTCACTGTCAATCTTCGCCTGCCTTGTTTGGTCAATGTATTACTAACGCCCCATATCGATTCATGTTTTCCATCGAGCAAATCGTAGCTTTTTAGTGGAATGGTAATACATTATATGAAAAACTGTAGACTATTTCGGATTCTTTAGTCTGTTATGCTACAAATCGCCGGTACAGTTCTAACTCTGGTCACATTCAGAGCTGAGGGTAGCACGCGGAACGTCTTCATGGTGATTTATGTATACTATTGAAATATTTATTAGTAGTAGGAAAATGCCAGGAATATTTAGGCATATTTGGCAAACAAACCCCATTCGAACAGCTGCGATGTGAGCATCACACGTCCCTTATCTTCAGATGTACGTGATTGTTAATACAGCATGCTACACTGACAAAGCACCAAATGACCTGTAAGTTCGTCAGAAACGAAAATATCAACTGCTAAAACCAACCATTTGCTGTTGGTCGTCGTTAATCCCAGGAATAATGCATGTTGCCAATTTGAGTCAGTAACCAGAATAGATGAGTTACTCTTATTTAACGCCGTTACGAACTATCTATGCAGCGCCCTCTTGTCAGTGTCCCTGTTGATCACGTGATACAAAGGTGACTAGATTGCACAAAACATACACTGTAATTTCATTCTACGAGTCATTCATATTATCTGGGATTGATCCACTGCGGAGACAGTTGACAATTGGCACCTTCAAAATATGTACACGATTTCGCAGATGAACTAATCAAGCGCAGTGTTTAATAACGTTGTTGCCCATGTTACTCACTTAACATCAATACCAAACACCAGTATCTGCCTTAATGTTCAAATTAGTAAAGTACAGAGAGGGCAGTAATTATGAACCCTGGGAATATGCCATATAATATATCAGCATGTGGGAACCGGTTGAAATCTTAATCGTTTACTGCAGGTAGGATCCTCCTGTCATGTGAAGAACATAACCTTCTTACAGCTGTTATTTAAACTTTCTAGCTTTCCAAGTGTGACGTATGACTCCTCAGTTCGAAACACCACGCCACATTACTGATGCACCATTGTACTTCGTATGTCGACCTTATCTGTGTACGAATCAGTCATCCAAGGAAACAAATATTGGATGCTTTTATGAAGGATTACTTGAATATAATCAATCATATAACGTATTTTTAGCCCATTTATTGACGACAAAAACCTTCTTCTGTCCTTTTAAAGAATTCAGGTGGTAAAATTATGAGGGCGTTTTCACGAGCTTTAATTTCCGATATACAAAGTTCTTGATGATAAAGGTAAAGAAACGAACCTCGTTAAAAAATGTATAGTACAGAATGAAGACATCGTAAGGCGCAACTCACTACTTTAAAAATGAGTTGCATGATCTCTCGAAGTGATCATTTTCGATACGCCAGCATTACAACATTGACATAATATTACCAACTGGTGCTCAACTGCAAAGCTTTTACAGACAGAGTATACTTAGCATAACCATTGAGTTTACTTGAGAGGGTTTTATAAATGTGGTCTCTCTCGTGGTCCATGGTTCACTTCAGGGCGACCACTGTGAAAGTATGAAGGAAATATTATACACATGAACTCGCGTGCATCGCCTAGTGCGCTCGCCTACTTCAACTCCAGTGGCTGGCGACAGCTCACACTCGCACAGAAAGGTCCGGCGAGTCACCGATTGTACTTTGGTTATGTTACTTAAATCGCCAGCCAAAATGACAATTAAGCTGACGTGATTAAGGTCTAACCAAAACGTTTTAGTCAACCATAATTTACATGTTCCAAACTTCCTGAAAATTTTATTTTGGTCTAGTCTACTATGAAACTGACCATGATAAACGATGCCTGGATGGAAAGGACAAACGTGGAAGCTGTAACCAACCTATCGGAATATTATCGTTTGAAAAAGATTGATTTTCCGGAATCGCATTCCTGCACGCTTCAAACGAGTGAGAATGCTAAACTCACGAACACCCTCAACGAACACACATTTACACTGAAGTTACTCAGTCCGCCGTACGCAATACGTTGTACACTAGAATAAAATGTCACCCAGTATACATCCAGGTCCTTTGTAGCATGCGGGTAATCGATCATATGTGTTAAACGCATATACAGGCAAATACTGATTGCCGCCAATACCATTAGAAACGAAAGACAGTTTCTAAGGGTTTCGCAGTTCCCTTGAGGTTGCAGTTGTATGATCCGTTTAACCAAAAGAAGTGGACAACTTTAACAAAAGTTCCACAAAAATCTGCTCAGGAGTATAGAAAGAACAGACTAATGCTTAGTTGTGGAAGAGGAATTTGTTCTTTGTACTTTCCGTTAAGCTGCTTAACAGTCACAGAGTTAGCCATGGTCTAGTCCCTTTGCTCGTGTACTGAGTTACCTCGCGTGCGCGGCTAATCCGTGAAGGGGACTGAATCAACGGTAAAGAAGCGCCAGTCAGCTTGAAGTCAGTTAGCTTTGGCTAACCAAACAAAAATGTACACATCAAGATTAGAGAATTCCTAACCATTTGCGTCAAAATAAACCAATGTCGATTCTTTGGGCGATAAGGATGTATACCGAGACATCACAATCACGCCGCCATATATCTATCACCTCATATGAATCGATAGCATTGAAACAACGTTCATTACTTAACCAACCATCACATAACAAGCCAACCAGAACAACCAACATTCGCTGTGAATGAGGTGGTTGTGTTCATGCTCGGCACGCTAACTAAGCTAGTCATGAAAAAACAGGATATTATCTAGTCACACCGTAATCGTTAATCTGTTAACGGTAACCACATTTAATCTAATTATCCTTTTCGGCAACGAGCCGACTAACCGAATCAATGTGTAATCATTAGTCAGCCAGAGGTCATGGTGAGCTACATGCAATTGTGTGTACGGACATCCACTGGTGTTGGAATAAACGAGTCCCCTGGAACGATGTAGGTGCGTTTATGTGCGCATCATTTTCATCAAACTGGGGTGAGCGTTGACGTGCGTACAACTTTCAAAGAAGTCGTGTACATGTTGAAATGAACTTGCTTATGAGGATATAATGACAGTAATAAAATGATAACAAAAATGATCTTAGAATGACATGAGTAATCAAACGAACTATATCTTCGTTCAGGCAGACTAACAATGCCGTCGAATTAAGAATAGTTAAACTAGCATGTAGACTGCAGCTGTCCTCAGTCAAACGAACCCAAGCTGTTGAAAGGCAAACGACATTGTGTATACCCATTCTCGTGAGCAAACTGAGTTACACAGACTGAACCACCCTATCTTTGACCTCAAGTACGAAAGAGGGTGTCTGGATAGGTCTATGAACGAACTTCACAACTTGGCACAATAGACACAGCAGATGATGAGACCATCCAGTTTTGTCGATATTGAGACACCTTTTCAAAAGACCATAATGTGTAGCTAGCCCCATCCATATTGTGTTATCACGATTCACAGGTCTTAAGGTATGCTGAGATTGCCGTGATAGATCACTTTAATCCTGTTT
>LUCH01004024.1:0-14202 GCA_013368495.1 Paragonimus heterotremus | reverse complement strand
CTGACCTGATAAGTCACCGTCCATCTGCATGACTTCAGATAGCTAACCACACCAACTTCACTCGTTACTAGGTACCTACGGTCTTTCCCAGGAAGCGACGGGAAATCAATAAGACCGATCGGGGACGACACAGTAAATAGCCAGCCAGCCAGCTTGAGATCATCAACGGATATCCCTCTTACGAAACTAATACCATTTTCTTC
The DNA here is from genome assembly GCA_013368495.1 of Paragonimus heterotremus. Taxonomy (NCBI): domain Eukaryota; kingdom Metazoa; phylum Platyhelminthes; class Trematoda; order Plagiorchiida; family Troglotrematidae; genus Paragonimus; species Paragonimus heterotremus. The sequence goes on along the minus strand of LUCH01004024.1, from coordinate 13,999 downwards.
GAATCCCACGTCTTCAAGATCGCACATACTTACGGGAAGCATATATCCTTAGCTTTTAAATAAACGCCGAACTACTCTCTAAAAGCTGTCGTTCGACGTGACGTTTCAATCTTGAAACAAACTATTTGGAATCTTTTCTCAGAGATCTTCGTTGAGGGTTCGGTAGCAGCAAGGTCCAATTGTTACTGACTGTTTGACTAATGTACCCGCACGAAGACACTAGTTCACCAGGGACACCAACAGCCTCTGGGGGGTTACAGATCACGCCATCCGAGAACAAACTGCATTCAGGTTGACAGCTGAGCTCCCAAGTTCTGTACTAAATCTTGTTGCGAGCGGAGAAAATCAGATAGCACAAAGACCTGTGCCATCCATCGTTCAGGCTAATCCGAGTTGGTTGTTCATTACCGAACAAGATCAAAGCAGTGGCGAAATCAGTCTCCAGGATAATTGAAAATCACTGCATTGACATAAAAACACCTCATGCCGCTATCACAAAGAGCCACGTAATCGATTGCCAAACATATTTGCTGAAAGCGGGCGCCCTAACAATCAGCATTAGGTCTTCACAGAATAGGTATTCGTTAACTTGTTCGTTAATAACAAGCAGATCCAATGACCACAAGTAGTAGCCTAGATGAGCAATCAATCAATTCGAGGACAAAGTTTGCATCAGCTGCGACCAAAAGTTGTCAACATTATCCAACCACCCATTAAAGATAATCACAAAACAAACACTAGATAATTTAACATAAAGGGACAATGTTACTTATCCATTCCAATTGAAGCAGATGCTATAAACTCTACAAGGTAGAAGCAGTAATCGCAGCCACTTACCAATAATGTGTGATAGAATCACATCGATCTAGCTTATTCGTAACGTAGACAGACTGGAAGTCAAATTTACACCGTAGTTTGGTTCACCTATTAGACGATCCAGACCCAACAAATATAAACAGTGTATAGACACACCCAATTTAGACAACATGTTTGCACTTGTCAGATGATCACAGGTTTGTGTTGGAACAAATCGAACTAAAGATTTTCACATTCTCACACTTAGTACCAAGTGGAAGAAGCAGATGGCTGCCAATAACTACTCCACAAACAGGCCGATCAAATTCCAATGGCCATCGGGAATCAATTGGCCTGTTGACGCGTGTACAACCTCCTCACAGTGCGCTTATTCCAGTTTTCTGCCAGATTTGCAGTTCGCCCGTAATCTTGCCCAAGCTGTATTGGAAACACATCCACAAGCCAGTCCCACAATTCAATCTTACACGCTCCTGGATTCTGTGGAGTCGCAGTCAATTCAACTGCCCTGTTCTTCTGGAAACTGTCCACTACGCCGTTCACCCTTTATGGAAATGAGATATGCATGGAAAACAAGCCAGTAGGATACGAATAAAGGGTTCAGCTTGCGCGTGTAGAGCCGATGCATCAACCCGAATAAATTTAAGCAATGAGCCTATCAAAACACTAAAGGACAAACAGCGGACACAAAAAACACCTGGTATTCGCAAATGATTTGAATGCAATCTGCGTCAAACTAGAGATAAACAAACGTGCCTCCCTTCCTCACTACCTTACTGTACACCCATACCTTTGTTACTGTACCGTCAATGTATACATATGTTCCAGCTAAATGTTACGTATGCCTCGTATAGCTGCTGTTGCCCCTCTCGTGAAAACCTACATTGTCAGTAACTTCCACTCCAATGACATGTATAAATCTGATAGCGAAGCACGACTAGAAAAAAACTGCTATGACCGATAATCACGTATTGTTCCTTCACTCATATTCTAGCAGGGAGCGAAAAATCACGGGCTGTGGCAAAGAAAACAAACGTTCTCTGGGGTGCAGATTAGAGAACAGACTACAGTCGGTCTCATCCTTCATGCCAGGGCGACCATAAGACAAAGGTTTTTGCTTAAAATTTGGTCACCAGACCAATGGAAGATGGACAAAATAATAAAAAAACAAGTGTTGTAAGCATGAAAGCTAAGTTGGTCGATTGAAAACTCAAAAGGAATGGGAGGCTCCGGGAAAAAACAATTCGTAGTATGGATAACAAACGGATGGGATAAGAGAGAAACCGAAACACAGTGGGTATCAAGCACAGATATGACTGACGTGAAAACAGAAAAACGGGCAGTAACAGCTGACTCCGGTTTAAGTGAAAGGACACAATGTGAACAATGAAGGGGAGAACGACGAATCAGCATCAACTCTGTATAGGCATTCTATGTTTGCATAAACACAATGCTTACAGGATGCACGAGACAAATTAATGAGCTCATCAAAAACCTGTTGACAAATGCTTAACAACCTGATACACTTCCAAGCACGGGTCTCAACAGGGTACCGTTATAGTGCGCTTTTAGCGAATAGCCGCTTACTCCAGGGGCGATTTCTACTCCTACGATGATAAACTGTTTAAAAAGATGAGAATTTCGACCACAAACAACAGCCAAACGTCCGCGTATACGGTGTCGAAGATGGACTGCGGGAAAATGCAAAACTAGCTGAAGTCATACGGAAGACCGCAATATGAAATAGTGGTAAGTACAAAGGCCTGAGGAATAGCATTTGAATGCTAGGGGGTTTTCTAAAACATTTAGGCCGTCACATACGGTAATGGTCGTTACAGAGGCGTAGCTCTCGAAGCCAGAACTTTCAGTGTTTCCAGCCATGAAGTGTCCCTGTGAGGTCAGCTTGGGTACTGTTAAACTGACCAAACTTGAACAGAATGAGTTGTGATAACCAGAGTAACAACCTGCGATTGTACGATTGACAGAAGAGTGCTTTCACCACAAAGCCATCGCGAGCGAAATCTCTAAGAAAGTTCTCACAAGGGACCACTGTAAACGGAAACTCAAAGTCTGTCCAAATTTAAAGCAAAACCAACGCAAATTGTCTACTCAAGCGTATCAAGTTGCGGACAAAAACACTCACAGACCGGTGCCCCCAGACAAGCACCCCTGTGTTGTCATCAGTCCACTAGGAATTCTCAAAGATAAACCAACAATGAAAAATCTGTGACTGTACATAATACGAAACAGCGGATCAATTGACTGCATAAATGAAACAGGCAACATATTAGGCACGAAATAAGTGAGGCAAAGGCAAAGAAAAGGGACAGCAGTTATTCGAACATGTAGAAAACAAATCCTGTAAAGAAACGTTTGAATGAAACAAGTGAAAATCAAAGCGCAGATAGATACACGGTCGTTGTTACGGGTTAGGGAACAAGAAAGCTGATGAGTTGTCAAAGGGTAACAACGATTGCACTGAGCCACCAGGAGTTTTGAAGGTGAGGATGCAAACCATGAAAAAGGTGGTGACCACGGTGATGAGTCCCGGAGCGGTTTACGTCGCGTATACCACCTTAATTGACCTCAAGCAGCATGGGCAAAGACGGCGAAAGAGAAAGCTTGGAGAAAGCAGTCGACGGAACATCGGTAAAGGCCATCGAACGACGAGCGCTTGCATCGCAAACACTGGGCATTGTTTGGGGAACGACGACTTTGTGTGAAAAAGCATCAGGTCCCCAGGTTACTGTAAAAAGCAAAACAGCGGAACAATCGAATACAAAACAAACAACTCAGACACTGTGTTACGTCAGAAAGCGAAACGAACAGATTACTACGAATGATGGTTACCAACATTTTTCTGAGTAGAGTGGCGATTTCCACGTGTGTTAATTGAACCGAGCCTTCTCTAGATTGTGCTGTTTGCAAGCTTATCAACCGTCAGCGCTCCGAATGAACTGCCACGACATGGCTACTACCAACCTCAACAAAAGCAAGCTTTTCACTAACCGTACACCCAAAAATTAGATTTTGTACCTAGGTACGCCTGTCAACCATTACGTTAAACACAGTAAACAGGTATAGCAAAGCCTGGAAGTAGACAGGACATAAGAGCTATTGGTTTCAAAGAAACGTGAGTTGATTACCAGTGCTGTAACCAACCTAGCCACCGTGTACAACCTGATTAACGGTTGCACTACAGTTGATATATGGTGTCAAAGCAAGCAAACACTTGGAGAACAGAAAGAATGATATGATAACTAAAGCGCTTTAATTATCGACTGGCGATCGATAATTGAACTAACTGATTGATTGATAATCAGACAAAGAGAAAAAAACCATTTGCTAGCCTGGTAAACAGCGTAGACGAAAAAAAATCCATAAAAGATATTTCTTACTCTGCTCATCCACATGCTGTCTGAATAGATCCAACCAACAGTTCGTAGTTTCTCGATCAGCTAATGCATCTAGTTCATCCTCAATCAGACGAACAGGTTGATCCGGTTGTGCACGTGAGGATAATTTATTAGTCAGTTCATCAGTGGACACTGCAAATTCGTACACTTCAGTAGAAGGAACAATTATGTCCAAAGTCTCACGAGCATCAAAATCACCTGTTGCAGAAACTCGTGAACAATGAGGTGATTGTGAACTGGTTGCAATGCGGAAAGTGTACAAGTTGACATCCATCGTATAGATGTTGGGAGCATCACTTAAGGAAGAGTTGTCTGACTGTGTGACTTCACATGTACCAAATGGTTCAGAAACCACAGACTCAGTCTCTAAATCGTCACAAGTCTTTGGTGAGAGTTGTGAGGGTTGCGCATAATCGGTCCCAGCTAATAAACCAAGACGTTTTCGAACTCGACCATGGTTGATTAATTGTGGAGAAACCAGAGATGAGAAAGATTCCACGGATCGCGACAGTCTCTCCCTCCGTCTATTGGCTTTATGTAATCGTGGTTTTCTGTAGATACTGTGAAGATTGCTCGTAGGTTTCGTTGACTCACTATTCAATTCATTAACACTCAATGTTCGACTGAACACGGTTGAACTTAACTGTCCAAGAGAACTCGAACGATGTTGATTCTGAAGGCATTCCCGATGTGGATCAGCGTAAGTCAGGCACGTCGAGCGAAAAGAAGGATCCAGCATATCAACTGATCCGGCGTTCGGATGCAAAGCCAACAAAATATCCGAAGAAGATTTCCAACGTGTACGCAATTGGGAAGAGGAATCAATGGCTTTCCTCACATTCGACACAGATCTCCAGTGAGACAGAGTGAAACAGCTTTGTCGAGATGGGCGAGTATGCAATGCATAACCAGTGGACGTATCGGTCAACGACGAAACACATGGAAACACAGTGTCGTTAACTTTAATGACGGGACGCTGGATGAGATCACATAAAGCACCAGTTGGTCTCGGACCGATAACATTTATCAAACAATCAAGTTTTCTCTCAGGCACCGTAGGTCTTGGCAGTGGTCAAAGAGATTCCATGCTAATTAGTCGATGCACCGGACGAGTATCCAAAAATAAAGTTTTCTGTGAACAAATGGGAATTGGACAAATAAAATCTGTTCAGATGAAGCACAAGTTAACAATACTGGTTACCCGTATTGTCACAAGTCGTTCTAAAGTCTAAGCGTAAAACAACCCAACGAAATCCCCGATGAAAACGAAAGGACTTATATGCTAGGTAGACCGATGGACAAACTATTGTGTCTGGTCAGTACTACTTCAATATACATTGTTTACAACAGTCAATAAGCGATATGAGTGCCTGTAAAAAAAAGTACAACCCATCAAATAGCATCTGACCAGCGTAAAAAAAATTTGATTATCTAAGGAGTACAAAAGAACGAACCCCCCAAAAAAACCTACGCTGATTGACAATATTAACCGATGGTCCAGATGAAACGTCCAATTACGTAGTGGTTGTTGACTCTGGGCAATATTAATTTGGACTACTACAGTTTTCATGCGACTGTCAGTTGAGAAACCAACGCATTGTCCACCATACTACCCACATATCCGCAAGTGCGTAAACGTATCTAATGTTAACTTTAGCCCACTATTACGTTTCCTCAGCGGGATAGTGAACACCGATTTGTTTGTCTTTGTGCCGTTCAATTTAGTTGTTTGCTCTACCGCTTTATACGATGCCAATTACTAGCGGTTAGGTTCCGTGCACAAATTTTATTTGATTGTAAGTGGTATGGTTTTCTCAGTTATTAACTTATGTACACAACCAGTTTGGTGTGAGTGGACCTCTCAATATTCCGTTACATTCTGTTCGAATCTGAGGGTTCATAGCTGCCCAGACGGATAACCGGTAACCGTGGATCAATAGAGGTGTTCTGGGATGGTTATGTACAGAATGTGACAATGAAATACACCATACTTCATACGCTTACACCGTACGATCCGCACAGTCTGGCACATTTGATCTCACTCACAGTCACATCTAATATGATAGAAAAACAAACGTAACATACATCTCGCGACAAAACTTTGACGGTTTGCGAGGGTAATTTTGTTACTGCAGGTAGCAGACTGTCAACAGTTCACATTGAACAAACCGATCACTTTACACCATGTTATTTGAAAGATTTCCAAAGCTACTCCTTTGTGTTTAACGAGGGTAAAAGTCAATAAAAGTCGCAAAAAGTCATCTCAATACAACTCCATCAGACCACCTTGTGAATGGATATTATTTTAAAGTTCCAACCGCGTACGCCTTTGGCGCATCAGTCAAATGAACGTCCAGAAGGCTATAAAGTCACAAAAGCATGCCAACCATAGTCAGTGAACCAGTAAAATACCAGGATTGACAAACCTCGTCGTCCGAACCATTACGGATGAAATTCATATCACACAAGGACTACAACGCTGATAATTTCAGTGTACCCCAAAGTGCGCGAAAAACGTACGATACGGCAAATGATGAATCTGCATTTGCCAAAGAAACATGAACTATGTTGAAAAAGAATACAACGTAGCTAGCTCGTAATAACAATAGGAAAACGTAACAAAACGACCAGTACGCTTACGGGGGTGACAGTCAACACCAAATCAGGCTCCCGATGAGTATAACCATGCGGTCTGTGTGGGTCAGATTGAGTCGTATCAGTGGAATGGATGACAGAACTAGCAGGAAGATGTCTACGTAAGACCACTCCACTGCTGGCACTTGAACTAGTCTCGATTGGTGCAGCAACATTGATCCGGGGTAAGTTTTGTTCACCGGAGGAATCGTTAGACGGAACTTCTAAGGGATTTGAGGCAAGGACGTTCTGGAAATATGCAAAAAAATTAAATTGCTCATACGGCTAATTTAGTTTTCAACAGTTTATAAATATCTGCAATGGCTACGCTTGACATATTTCTCAAACACATTTCAGAACCAATCGACAACAAATGAACCTTTACGAACTTGAGATTTATAAACCTTAAACCTTGATGGCTCCAAAGGGAGCTTGTTCATCCGTTTTCTCTCGATCAGAATTTGCAGCTGGACGGTGGATAATGTCACTTTCTCCGAAGGAATGAGAGTTCAAATTCCGATATAGCTAGCAACAAAACAAAAGTTCTATAGCATGTAATATCAAGAGCTTGAAGGGGACAATTTCTTCATTCCTCGGTATAGATCAACAACATTTTCACCGGCAAAGACGGATAGGGATAACGATGAACCAAATATAAGTGTTCACAACAATCACAAGAAAAACGTTGACTATAAGATTTCTTTGGCGATCAGGTAATGGTGCATCGAGTTGACAACTGGAAACGATGAATTCAAAATCCAGTTGTTATCAAACAGGGAACTTTGATGTGTCAAGAAAGATTGACATGAACATTTCAGTCGCATGAGGCAACAGCCGATCGAAATGAATAATCAACTGCAGTCAATTCGTAACGTTGTCGGAAACGAGAACATTCCTGATAACGATAGCTCAGGCTAAAGCGTCACAAGAGCTACTAATCTTGATGTGAATGAGGTCCTAACAAGCTGTGACAATCACGAGAAAAACAGTGGAAGATTAGGTTCCAAGATTACATAGTTCTTAGTAAAGCCCGACCAACCGCGCCGAATCAGAACACAAAACACGAGGGCGTATCCCAATTTCTACCACTCAGAAGTGGATCAAAACAAATGTCATGTTAACCAGAGATGTGACTAGTCTGATGATCAACCAATCGGACACATACTGATATAATGTGGCCAGAATGCCGACGGACAATAGGCGAAAATGTAAGCAGTTGATTGGGTAGGAGTACATCAGCTACCCGTAACAGTTCTCATATAGCTAAATTTTGTGTAACAATCGTTTTTACAAAGCACCACTTCAGAGGAAGCATGACTATTTCTTGGTTGGAGCGGCGAAGATTTTGTTAAAAATTGCACCTCTCGAGAGGATATCCTTCAAACCTCAACAACAAGAACATGGTGCAGGTTCGTCAAGTTGATTCACTTCTCATGAAAGACTTTTCAGTCAGCAATAGGCAGCTTACATACAAGTAATCACCCCCGAGAAAAATAAGTGTAGCGAAAAGTCGTTTAATAAAGCAAGATCTTTATTGTCTAATTCGCCAGCCATCCACCACTCGTGCGCTCGTGTTTATGAACCGTAATTTCGTTCCACAACGCAACAATGCGCACTTTTTTCTGGTTCTGTTCGTTCATCAGACGTTAACTGTCGTGAAGTTTCGTCTGTCGTTTCGCGTCCGTTGGGCCGATTTTATTGAGTGATGACACGTTCGATCTCTCCTGTTTTCCGTCATCCATCCATTGTAGGCTTTGACCATCTCTTACCTGCATGTTGAGATATTTCACCTTGTTGGAATAATCGCTTATCCGAACAGGTCACTCAATATATAAGGACCTCTTATTCATTACACCAATGCTACCCACATACATCATGAGCAAACTGACCAGCTGAATACTTTATGTAGATAAATAAACTAAATTCCCCAACTTTAATCACTAAATAAAAGTTGGTTCGGCACTTCTCAAACCTGCGTGAATTATCCATTATTGGTTAACTGATTTTTTTTCAAGGTTAAGTACTGCCCGCAACATACGGTGCAACTTTTCTGCTATTAGTTAGCGATTACAATAGCTCGGTATTATACATTGTGTGTTAGTTCAAACACATCATTCTCATTTGGAACATCCTATGTATCTTGTCTCAAAATGAGAGAGCTTTTACGTGCCCGGAGTTTACTGATCTTGATCACACCAAGAGAGAAGAAAAGGAGGTGATAAAACTACGATGACTCTTTTGTCCCATTGCAACAAGCCATTGAAAAAGGGTGTCCCAATCTCACCCGAAGCGAAACCAGCCAATCTTGTTATTCAAACCCAAACTCTTTTTAAAGTTCAAGAAAGAATACAGAGAACAAGCGACTCATTAACAAGAGATCAAAGACAATTCATCAAAAGGATGTAGTGATAGGAACATTTGAAGTAACTTATTTGATTGCGGAGTTGTGGCGGCCACGTACAACAGGATAAACATACATCGGGTCATCTACTGCGCGTATAAGCGAAATAATGCGTGGTACTGGTCAAAGAAAATTAGCAGCAGCAATACTGGCCAACAGAAAAGTCGGTCATCGGCAAAATGAAATAACTGCTGGAGAGACAAAGACAGGACTCATTCGTCATATTGGATGGGTTCATCATCCGATTAGACAAAAACATGAAGGTCTCCAGTGAATCATAGTTGATAGTCCAAGCCAACTACAATCTTGAAATTGCAAGTGAATACAATCATCCGTAGTGCGAGCTTCTGAGAATGATTACTACAGAAACAGACGTAATCAGTAATATGAATGCATTTATTGGCTAACAATGTTCGGCATATGACCCATAAGTTGGAATTAATAGTGACCATGGTTCATGAATGTTAGGGGCCACGCACATTATTTATGGCTCACAAAAAGCAACACAAACGTTGCATGACTTGTCGCCAAGCTTATGTCTAACTCACGGACTATGAGTGAAAAGAAACCCTATTACCGATATAAACTTCACGGAAGCAGGCTTTGTAAAAACAAGGTTCCACAGATCAGTGTGTGTAAAAAGTGATTCATTACACGAAAACCTTGCTTCTATGAACAGACCTGACAGCCCTTGAGAGGGACCTATTCAGAACGGTTTTGGAAGCTGAGAACCGGAATTAGTATCATTTCATTTTTCCATCACTCATAAGGGTCAAGAGGCTGACCAGCAGGTTGTCCTGGCATGAGCTGTCACACATGGCGGCAATAACCTGAAGTATCTCAGAAGAAAGAAATGGTTTTATGAGTAAAAGAACAAGAAATGTTGTGGGTGCATGGACGTTATTGACTGCAGCACGTTGTCACCTCAGATAACGTTCATAACTAGAGGTTTGAGTGATCACGAGGCCAGACAGTCGACACCCACCCACTCTGGTAAGGTTCCCGTCTGAAACTGGGAGTTTAACTTCTTTGCCCGTCGGGTGGAATCTTTAATCACTCTTCTTCATCGTATAAACTTATCTGTTATGGATTATGCATTACCATGCTGATCCAATTGATCTGCGGTTAATTAGCCTGTGCCAGCCGTGGACTCCTGTGTACTTGACTGTTCTGCTTCCAGTCGTACGTGATAGAGTTTACAGGCATCTCCTAGGTCCGTTCTATGTTGTTTACAAAATATTCACCGAATATGTATTCCGTGACAAGATAAGGTAAATGTTTGAGCTTCTGTCTGCATGCACTTCCGCTTGCAGACTATCGGTACTTTCCTAACATGCACGGGACGTTTACCCAGTAGCTTTTTTTTTCTTTAAAAAACGATACAGACCAGTAGTTTGGTGACTGTGCTGTGGATAAATATTTTACATAATCATGCCACCGGCTGATAAGCGACATAAAGAAAATACAGTCTACGCTGGTTGAATCACGTACTCTGCATACTGACGAGGCGACTGCTGCACCGACCATTATTCAATGAGGCTGCTGACGATCAGGCGATTAGATGGGCATGGACTATGAAAGTCTTGATAGCTCTGTTGAGCAAGGTTGACAAGTAACGCCTGCCAGACTCAGGAGACAGCGATCATCCCTACCGCTGGTTGGAAACACTCGCCAGTAAGACAGTATGTTGTAATCAATGGCGAGCGTAAGTCCGTAAGGTTGCTGACAGTTCTGTTCCATTAATCTCGATTTCTGGTCTGGTTTTTTCTCACACAATTGCACTTATCACTCTGCGCTCCTTAAACAGTAAGCGTGTCTATTTGGTTGCACTGTGTATTTTTTCGTGGTAGGACAGACAAGCCACAAGGATTCAGACATCGCTTCGGTGTCGACTCCCATCAAGAAAAGCCATCCCTTCATCACAACGACCAATCTATGTTGCCCTAATAAGTGTCCTCCTAGAGTAGGAGTAGTGTGTACAGAAAAACCGATGTGCAGTAGTTCATCGACTGATCAATCCATCGGGAATATGGAAAGCATCGACTCTAACTATCGTCAGTCGTGTCTATTAAAAATTACCGAGCGGTTTACCAACACAGGACAGAAGAGTCTTTGATTAAGGATTTCAGATATGTACGCATGACGACCAACTGAATTCAACAAAACACGCAAAAAAAACCCACATATTAAAACAGATTTTAAAAATTCATACGGCTGAAGGACTCAGAGTGACTTCAAACTGAGCGAACCAGTTGGTATATAACAGAGTTAAGATTCACCCAGACAGAATGCTTATTAGTAACTTGCCTCGTCGTTATCTCTAATGTGCGCTGGGCGAGTTGGCTGTTCCTGCTGCTGTTCGTCCCAGATGAAGAAGGCACACAAGCGACGATCTCTCAGCTCACATCGGTATAGACGAGCGGCATCTTGGGTGGGCGATGCGGTGAGCTTCTAAAAATGTCAAAACAACAGAAAATTTTAAAAGTTCGATAAGAAGAAGAGAATTAGAAGCCTGCAGCTCAGAACTCAAACTGACCTACAAAAATGTTATGAACGCAAACAGGATTTCACCCTTAGTATGAAATAAGTTTATATAAACAAACACAAAACCAAATGAACTAGTGACCAATTCAAATCTAGTTTTGCAGGAATAAGCAAAAAAGATCAAATCAAATGAAAATTCCAATTCTAGAAAGGAAACTGATAAGGTAGCATTCGGATAGTGGTCCTGAAAGCGCATGACTTTTTCGTGGTTGCTGCTGCTCATAAGATATGCGTATTCGATGAAACTCGATCGCACACATCCGCTGTGTGGTATGGACTATAGATGCTGAAACGCATTTAATGTACAGATCTATGAATTTCCTTGATCCAATCAGTAAAAATAGCCCACAAATGAGTATATAGTTTTCCAATTCCAACGTTTCAGTGTATCAAAAAAATCTTGCAAACACTTTACGATCCATGTCTTGCAGATAGCCAGTTCCACACCAATGCTTCACCTCAGAGGCGCCATTTTAGCCAGTGATTGTTTCATGTTGGCCCAAGCTCTTTTGAACGTCACCATACCAGCCCAAGCTGAGGTTGCATGGCAGTCGACCACATCAGACAAATGCTCAGTTAGTCCTAGTGGCTTGAATGAATCGAATCAACAATCGTTTTAGAGTTTGGAGTAAAAAAGACACACACACACAGCCACGAGCGGTAGGCCGGTTTGGAACATTCGATTGCCAAAGTTCTGATGTCTTCACGAACCGTAGTAAGCTGATGGGTATAATGTTTTTCCGACATTTACAAAATACGACGCAAAACAGAATACTGGCGAAAAGGAATCATCTTAAATGAGCAACTGGTGAGCAAGACGGCTTATTACAGCAATCCAAATGGAAATTCAATTTGATTCCTTCAAAGAGTGCAGAAGGAAACACAAGATCGATTGACAATTGAGACATCACAATACAGTGTGTGTCTTGCACCTCTTAAATGTAAAACGTTTCACAAGGCTAGCAGGGTCTCTGCCTATGTTTACCCTGAAAATGAAAGTACTGTATGTTTAGCAGGAAGTTTTGTTTATCTCGTGAATTGTATCGCACCTAACAGCGGCAGCAGAAAAGACATCCCGCCTATGTGTCACTGAAGTTCAGGGGGAATTTGCCAACCTGACATTTCATGTATCATCGTAACATCTGTCCCCATTTAAAAAACAACGCGCACAACGTGCTTGCATTGTTCTGTAGTTGAGAAAATTAGCCGTTCCGAGTTGATAATATTTGTAGACTATCCGTATCCGAAAAATGTTATTTATAAACGATTGCTCGAGTATAGTAGTGGCACCATGAGAGAAGTGATGAAGTACAGAAACGTGTATTGTGAACAAACGGTCCACTTTTACGCAAAACAGTTTCACCTCATCGGTTACAATGCCTCGGACGCGTCCTACGCACGTCCACCCGCCATCTACCACATCGAACCTAATCTATACTCATTAGATATGGCTGTAGGAAAGATGCACGACGGACAGCCCATCAGCTGGCTCACATGTGACCTCGGTGGGATTCATCTGACTTTCAGACTGGAGTCCAAAAGGTGTTGACTGTCACTAGCGAGAGACATTAAAAGATCTCGCTGCAAGTCATAGGTGGTAACCAGGATGATGGCATGCCTGCTGTCGAGAACATCTATAACCATCTTTTCTCAGACTTCTTTCCAAATGAAAAAGTAACAAAAAACACCTCTAAATCGCGTGTGATCATCATACACAACAATACATCATTGTTTTTCACTTATGCTTGACTGCCACACAACAAAGAGAAGAAAAAGCAAACCCTGTACAGAGAGAAGAGGAAAGATGGAAAAAAGAGGGACCTAACTACTAAAAATAGCTACGTCTGAATTCAAACATTCAACATCAAGGTGCCTACTCCTCGCACACAAACAACCAAGTTGTATGTGAAAATGAGGCGTCGTCAGCAAGACAGCTAGCTTCCTTACGGCTTTCACTGTCAACCGTTACTCGCTTCACAAATACCTCGAACAAACAACACTCAAGCCACTGAACTCGATTGGCCCCCAGCTCACCAAATGTATTCAGCCACCGACTCTGTAATTCACAGGGCCCCCAGCCTGAGATACGAACCCGACCTATAATGGACAGGCCCCCGGTGAACGAATTCATTTATCTATGCCAGACCATCATCTGATCACCTCGCACCTCACGCCAATTGACCGCAACCTC
>LUCH01004023.1:39325-58206 GCA_013368495.1 Paragonimus heterotremus | reverse complement strand
AACAAGAAAACAAACATGAGCCAAAGGCCCATTAAGCCATGCACACGACTTACACAAAAACGATAACTAGGACGGCGTCGACAGAACAGCAGCACGCTCCGATAAACAATTCAAATTCAACCTATGCGCGCTTGCTGGTTTCGGCCGCACGTTACATCGTTTTGCCTTTTGTACGACCTTCGAAGCGAATCCCGTGAAACGGATAATTGTCAGATTCAATCGATCCACCTTGACGGACTCCGTAAAACAATCACCGTCGATAAGGTCACCAGCACACCGAGTACAGTGCAAATGAACTCACCCATAGTTGTGTGTCAGTTCATAATTATGTTCAATTTATCTGACAGCAGTCTAGCGATGCTAGCAAACTGACAGGAACACGATAGAACGGAATTTAAGCGATTCTCTAAAGCGTTGGGTTTTCCTAGCATCTCATCTCACATCATTTGGTAACTACGAAAGAGCCTTGGCTTTAAGCACGTTATCATGTCGTTTCTGACGTCGAGAAGATGACTTTCAAGCAAAACAGTCACAACGAAAGTGATAATTTAGTCGAGATACGCTCTGACCGAGACAAATACACGCGACTACAGCTGCTGTATGAGATCCAGGTACCCAGCCAGCACATGAGACGCTCATAGGACGGTCCAGCGCCCCCTGATTGTCCTATGACAGTCCCATTTTTTTGGGGGGGGGTAGTTAATTCATCTCATACGCAGCGTCCGAAAGTTATCAAATAAGTGATATATATCAGCTGTTGGATATCCGTAACAAAATTAGTACGAGTGAAGTCAAACAGTTTGGGCGTCATGTTTAATCTGTTATTGATAAATGGATTGACAACACTCTTGAGGAGAGCCACCCGAGTTGGTTGAAACGTAGAGTATTGCAACTTGCTCGTAACGTTGTGTTATCCTCAATTCATCCGTCAATAAGTAATATCTAATTAGTGTTCGTTACTTCCGCCATAGCTATAAAGTCAATAATCTTTGTAACATTTTTCATTTTTGTTTATATCGGCAATATAGGGCGTCTCACGGCAACTTGAATTTTTGACCACACGAAACAGCTAATTTGTTGTAGAAGTGTCGTTCTATTTCCTCGTGAGTTGCAGTAATGCTGCAATAACGCTGAAGGAGGCTCTACAGGGATTTATGACAAAGTGGGTATGTTTAACGAAGAAATGCAAGCAATTTATATGTTATTCATCATGTCCAGATGGTGACGTTGTAATATCCGATCTTGTGGAAACGTTTATTGTTAAGCTACTGTCTATGACTAAAGAAGTGGCAGTGGATCCTTCCCAGAAAAAGTCCTCATGATCGGTGTGTTTCACTTCTGCCTTATCGCGATTATTCACAAAGATATCGAATTTCGAACACACTCATTGGACTTGTATCATTATTATGGCTCATGTTTGAGTTTTGTATAGGCTCAAGATGGCATGCTTTGGCTACTCAGTTTGAATTAGCGGATATCAGCTATAGCTGATGAATGCAGCGGAAGGGACGTTATTGTACACAATGTTCCTTCTATCGAGATCACATGGTCTTGACCGGTCACGATTCCTACAATCTCTCGTCGGTTTGCCTAGGCTAAAAGTCGCCGGCGTAACTTGTGTGCTTTAGCCCGCGTACATAGCCCCGATGAATGGACCTCGACAGTTGAGTACAGTTTTGTTAACAGGAAGAATGGCGAGATATGTGCTCGCTGTGTGGCTTACAGCCCGCTTACAGCTGCTTATTGGGATCAGGCATCTTTCTGATGGATCCAACAAGAGACAACTCCACGCTACAACAAAACCTAGTTCTACTTCTTTTGATACTGCAGATGCTAATTTCAGCGGGGACGTTCGTAAACTTCTCGACTCATGGCCATTCCAATAGGGGGTGGTGGATTTGAAATGCACTACGGCACACCGACTCAGACTGTTCCACTAGATGTATCCACTGGAGGAGATTCATCGGCTATGCATATCGTGGGCTGTGAAGCTGCCCCTGTTACACTTCTTGGTTAACTGGACTAGTTTCACGGCCTCATTTTTTGTGAAACCCAATTCTGATGGGCAACCCGATGACCTGGTATAGGGGGGAGATGTGAAGTGGCGAAATGCCTACCAACAGCGTCATAGCGCTTCGCGACAATGAGAGCAGTCGGTTTAGTCGTTATTTGGCATCGCGACTAAAGACTTATGGTTCCTGTGATACGGTGCTACTGCATCCTTCGGACCAGTCTGATTAGCAGTTGATCTCACTTGAAACCCCGCTTTTGGCATTGGTATGTTCGCCAAGCTTGGCATTTATGTTGCAAACGCGTAATCCTCAATCGAGGTGACATCATCAGTGCGTTACTGTTCTTGCGTTAAGCTTTTGAGCGTGGAGTTCGGTGGAGTTCGATGGATGTCTGCTCTTATATAGTATAATGAGTTGACCTTTTGACCTGAATTATGATTGGCCGCTATCTGTTGTTTTTGACATTCCACCTGATCCGCCTTTGGCTGATTCTGGTTGCATTTGAACTTTGACCCGATGTTCGATTGGCTATTTCCTACGGTTGTTGAGCCTTTGATCTAGAGTGTGATTGGGCGTTCCTTGTCGTTGTCGTACTTTGACCTCGAATCTGATTGGTTGGTCCCTGTAAGCTTATCGAGTGAGTCATTTGTTCGTTCTGAACTCCCATTCGATTGGTTATTTATTGTCCCGTTTCGACTTCGATCTGATCTGTTCAAGTTTCGCCGTTTGGGTCTGCTGCGATTTGGACTTGATGGTGTCTGCATCTCTGCAAATCCCTGATTCATACTGGTTCATAGGTTTTGTCTAGCTCGACGTGTTTGTTTATTGATCCGGCTGATGAACACCAGGCCGTGATAAATTATCTCGCATGTCTGGTGTTGGTCTGAGTAAGGACTTCTGCCGTATTCGAGTTGAACGTGTGTCCAGTTTCATCTTCGTGGACGAAGGTCAAAGAAAACTGATCATGTCCCTTGGTGGCCGATTTGCGTTAATAATTTCCGTACGGTTTGGTCAACATAGCGTTGTCCACAGTCATAAAACTGGATTTCGTAAATAACGTTTCTTCTGTTGGCGGGTTTGGGTTGTTCTTTTGGTTTTGGTAGTGATCTTCGTAACGTTGTCGTTGGTTCATGTGCTAGCGTAATACCATGTGGTCTCAGGAGTCTTGCGGTAGTTTAAGATACTGTTTTGATGTATGGTAGTACAGTACGTTTCGTTGATGGTTCGATGGAGTTTGATTTTTTTTCTTTCTGCAGTAAACTTTTTCTGATGAAACTTCGTGGGTATCCGTTGCGAAGAACTACTCGGTACAAGTAATTTTCTCCCTTTCTTCTAAGCTCTGCTGTGCTGCAGTATGTTTCAGCTCGTTTGGACAGAGTTCGAATGCAGCTCTTTTTATGGCTGCTGTGAAAACTGAGGAGTTGGTCCGTGTGTGTTTCTTTCTGGCAAACTGGGGTCTCCAGTGTTCCATCAGGTTTGCGGCTAATTAGTACATCCAGGAACGGTTGTCGGTTTCAGTTTCCATCATAAATTTAATATCATTGAAAAAGTTGTTGAGCTTTCTGGGTGTGTCTCCAATCACTAAGCGTTTGAGGATAACGAACGTATCGTCAACATATCGTATCCATAGTTTTGGTTCGGTCACTGGTGGCGCAATATTCTCCTCCTCGGGAGGGAAGGCCTAAAATTTAGGAGCGTGGGAGGTTGGACTCGGTCTGTTCTGCCTAGCTGTCCTGACGGCCCTACTCTGAGGCTGAGAGCGCAACATCACCGCTGGTGCATACGGCAACGAAACTACAGGACACTTGACCAGCATTCTTGGTGTTGCAGCTTGCTTTCTAGACTGAACACCATCCACACTTAATCGCAGCTTTTGCATTCATACAAGCATTTCGGCTAACTCACTCCAAAAGTGAGCACTACACTGCAGTTATGCTCTTATTAAAGCCTATCAGTAGTGCATATCTTTGTCCGGACTGGAGTTTGCACTCTGATCCTCGTGTTTGTGAGACTAGCGTGTGAACCACAACGCCAGTAACCTCATACTAAATATGACTGAATAACTAAATCTAAATTCTCAACCATAAGTGACAATAATCCCAGATAGCGGTAATATCTGCTGGACTACTGTGGCGATTGTCACTAAACCCATTTTTCATGACTGTTGTTTTATTACATTGCTGACAATAACTTGTACAGTTGCGCTCGACGGATAAATTGCCTGTTTTGCCTAGTTCGGTTGTCATTACTATTGCATCGAAGCTACCTTTGGGGCTGAGCTAATTTAACTACTTCATTTCTGTATTCATGGAACCATCACAACTACTTTGTAATCTATGCTGTCATCGTAGCTAACGTTAATACTTTTGTGCAAGTGAAACCACGGAAACACTTCAGGTATCTTTTGTGAATTTAAGGTTAATGAACAGGTGTTCCAGTTTCTATTTATAGGTGATGATAATGTCGACCTGGTAGTTGGACGGCAAATCTGTAGCGGTAGTTGGCAGATATGTATGCTAGCGAAATTTCTCAGCCCTGATTGATATACGGAACCTGATTAAGCTACAAATTACTGTCTCACTAAGGTAAGGCTTTGGTTATTGTGTAGCGGAACATTATAAAGTCAATATTTTGGTGCTTGACGCACATGGTCTTCGTTCCCATATACCCGTTAATCAGACACAATACCTGGGAGTAATTGTGAATTTTCATTGCATGCATTGTACAGATGCCTGTAAAAAATTCTATGCGGTCTCCATAGGTCGGGTCGGTGTATCTCAGCACGATAAGTTCGTCCACACGAAGTTGGGCGCGACTAATGTCCGAAAAACTGAACCGAGAAGAGTGCGATCTGGTATAACCCGATATGATTAGAATCAGACAGACAGACACACAAATCGATTTATTTGGTGCAGGTCCCACAAGTTCGACCTGCCTCCGGAGAAATGTAAGTATCGAATCTGAATTGCTGGTGGAGTCAGTTTGCGAACAAATACGGTAACTTTAAGAAGAGCGGTACACACCCTACCCCCAGGCTGCATCTGGTTCAGTCTGCACTAACATGTACAAACATCCTGTCTTAGTTCATAATCACCTGACCAAAACCCGTATGATGAGGGCGTTTTTGTTGACACAAACTAAACGGCCTTCTAATCTTGGATATATCGCTTTTCAGAATGATGCAATTTTCCACAGAAAAAGGCATCTCAATCTGAACAACATTTTCGAGCAAGCCATCAAAACTGATCTCAATAACGCATCACGCGACCTTCACTATGGACAAGCTGCTCAACCAAAGCAAGTTGACAAGGAGTAGAACAAAACTGCTCAGTGGCGAAGTCACGAACCCCACAGACGCCAAGCGACGTTCATCTTTTCCACGATATGTCTATAATATTTCACACTAGAGTTAAATAATGACACGATAGACCCAAATGCACAGTGTGGCGTACCTCAGACTATACGGAAAAGCGGTTAGGTTTTGGTCTGCTTCGTTAGCGATCTGCAAATCTGTTCAGCTCACAAATGCAAACTCTCAGTGTCTATCATATGGTGAAAACCTGTCGTGATAACACAATCCGTTGGAGGAATGCTGTATTTCGATTTTGTCTATTTGCACTCACCGGCGCATGTTGGTTCCCGGTCCAGCACTGTCTTTCAAGCGCTGAAACGATTTAGGAGACGTGTGTAAACAGCAGTCAGATGTTATCGGACGTAAACGGTGGTTGCCAAAACACCAGGCCGATTGCGTCGGACGACTTTACTGGAGTTACGCTTAGACTCACTGTGGTAATTAGGAATACGTAACAGTAATAAGAAATGTACTTAGCTCAAACCCAGAGCTAGCTTCTACGCAGTAGTAATAACGCAGCACGTCAGCCAACTGAATTGTAATGCATTCAGTCTCCGTGCAACGTAATTATTTATGCAGTGGACCATCAATAGCATATAGTGTTCCGTTATGATTTACAATCATCACACTCACAGCCAGCTAATTTAACGGTGGTTTACGCGGTGTATTGTGCTTGTTTGCTCATCCGACCAGGTTAGAAGCGTGGTGTTTTTGCAAGCCTTTCGGTCTAGATTCCGGATTTTAGCGCCATGGCATAGTTTTGTTAGTGGTCGTACATGCATGATTTAGTGTAAGAGGTGAAAAAAGATGATGACTATTTATTAAGTGTTGAGTCCCATGGTGGACACCGTCGTGAAAAAAACGACGATATGTATGAACATTTGAAACACTTTACGAAACTTACGGAAGATCGTTAATTGAGTGTGCTAATGAAGTTGCGCTTGCCTGCTTGGATGACTTCATTCGCATCGTTGAACGTGTTCAACATGTGTCTACCGAACTGGTCACTAGCATGCGGCATGTGCCGTATGATCCGCGGACAGAAAGACTTCACCCTTGTTCAGCTGAATTTCGATGACCCCATGGTGACTTGATTCTCACATATATTCGTTTGCAATGAATAGTCAGACCCACTCAATTGAGAGGTTGATAGAAGTCAACGAATTAAGGACACGTGATTTTACAAACTGCCTTTTTATGACCTAATTGAAGGTTCACCTTTTCTTAAACGGCAAACAACCGTTGAAACTACCCTCATTCTGAAGTCGTTAATTGCTGCTGTAGGGATAGTTTTAAGGATCTCATTGATATCCAATTGTCTGAAACTCTGTTTGCTTCTTATTATGGGGACACTCCCACGAAGTTTCACGCCGAAAGTGATGACTTACCCAGTAGCAATCATGCAGCAGTCAACAAACAGCGCGAAAGTAATTTTGTCACAACAAGGTAAAGGGATGTACACAACCATTCGAAAACCCGAGTGCAGCGCGCAGGACGGCAAAGTACAGAATCTCCACGCGAACGGAAATAGCCTACGCAGTTGTGTTAACCAAGTATATCTCACCAGGGAGTGTCGGATTGTACAGAAAGGCGCCACCTCTGAGAGGTCTTCACCTTATGTTTTCCTTCCAATCTACTAGCGGAAATGGCGTTTCATGGTTGTGTTGTCGTTTGGTTTCACCCTGCACGCAACAAATTTGTTACAGGGATTGAGCCAATCCTAGGTCGTTCTACAGGACCGTCACCTTGCCACCGGTATTCGCCATAACCTTAAATGGCGTACTACACATCGCTTTCCATTTATTTTGTTCAAATCAGTGATATCTCCTAGAAATTGGGGCAAACAAACCGATTGGATCCGATAGATTTGTGCTTTTGACACACAACCCGCGTGTTATTCACTGAGGCTTCTTGTCTTTCAGGATAGTATTCATTTCGATATATATATATATATGTACAGCAGTATCTTTCTGTTGCACGTGCACTTTACAGATAGCGGCTTACGTTATATGGTTGTGCTGGAAAGTATGGCCACGTAAAAGTTTCGTATCCGTTCAAAAAAGCTAACAAGTAGCTCCCTGAAGATTTTGCTGACCTACCGACGGTATGTGTAAAACAGTTCCAAATCTCGTGGTTGCACGTTGTGTCCAAGTTAGAGAGAAAGTTCGCATGATGTATACTTTTTGAACATTTGTTCATATAACATGTGACTATGTGGCGTCAACCTTCCGGTTTACTTGCTCATCCACGGCCCGCCTTCAACATTGGTAACCAATCTTTGTGTCAGTATGGTTTATATCAATAACCGAGACCACTTGTGTATGTATTACGTTGAATATGTACTCGGGCACTGTTCTCAGCGACCTTTCTAAGTATCATACCTTGTTACTTTGTTCCTTGGACAAGCGATCTAATACGCCATACTCTAAAGACTCCTACTCAGAGATGCAGTTAACTTCACGTAGCTTTCGATATTGATGAGAAAGCCGTCGCTAGAAGTTTTCGTATTCCACGCGGTTGCTTGTGAGACCCCAGTCGTGAGTCTAAAATTCAATGGGCCTCTAGTACTTTGCATCTTGTGGGAATCCCCTCATCCCATTGAGAATGTCGTTAAAATGACGACCTTGAAAGTCACGTCGGGCTCACCAATTGTTGGAACCGGTCCAACAGATTACTACCCAGTCTATAGTCACTATCGATAAACCAGTCGACAATGAAAAGCAAAGACTCAGCGCGTTGACCCTTGTGTATTGGTATCGACCCTGGGAAATAAAGTGTGCAGAGAAAGCACGTCAAGCTAGCGGGGCACGGAGCGAGTTGTCCTTGTAGCCCCCGGACGGATATTACAAGTGGAATAGCCTGACTAAAACAAAAGTGGGCAAAAAGCCAAAATCATCACAAACGTACAAGTGAATGCGACTATCAAAAATATCATTTGTTATAGTCGCTACAAGTCGACTGATTTGGTTATCACAGATCAAACTGGGGACGCCGGCAATTTAGTTAACAACGGACAGACATAAAAGACTTTGTCAATGCTTGACGAGTACATCTTTCCAGTAGCTAGTTTGTAACTCATCCTCCCTTTGACAAGCCTACTATTCACTACTTAGGTCTATCTCTAAATGCTCTGGGATCTAAATATCATAAACAAACTACAATAATTACTTTCCTACTAAACTGAAGTCCGAGTAGAACACATGTCCTCATTGCTTCCTCAGGTCTATTGTTTGAAATTGCAAGAAGACAAGCGGATTTTAATTCGAATCTCAGATTTTGCACGTCCAAAGTTCAACTCTTTTTCTGGTGGGACAAGTTTTGATGAGTCACCCCACGGTTTTTGTATCGCACCTATTTAAGCCTCGAGAACGTGTGATTAGGTAATAAAGAACCGGGTGAATTCAGCACGGATTTTCTCTCGCAGAAACACCTACCTGCGCGAAAGCTCATGAGTTGCTGTGCCGACGAGACTGGAAGATGTACAACTGTTAAAACAAGCACTACTCTGTTTCATCATTCTGGCTGGGTGTTCTGGAGTATTTCTATCGTGTCATATTTCATGCTGTTTGCTCACTCGCATTTTTTAACACTAACAACTACCAGCTGCAGGCAACGCTAATGACAATGTTATCATTCTAAGTCAGCAAACCTGGACTCTGGGTCACACACGGTTGTCTTGGTGGGCACACCGGTTTAGTTCGCTTGCACAATATTTGGCCTGTATCGCACGAATCTGATCGATGTGTTCCGAAATATGGTTTATATGGTCACGGCAAATTCACAGTCACACTGATCCAAGGAACTCCTAAATAGGCGATCTTGGGATCTTGACACAGGTTGAGCATCGTTAGCACGTGAGCCTTGTTTGGTTTGTAGTGGATTGGAACGTTTCTATCTCAGCTCGTGCCTATCCTCCATAATAATTAAACCAGAAAACCAGTCAGTGGACAACGACGTGTATTGCAAGTAGACCGGGAAAGCAAGCTGTAAACAAAGCACAACAGAAGCAAAGCGCAACAAACCAGTAGCTATCGACCGGAAATTGTTAATTGTCAGTTGTGACCATGACGATCGAACAAACGAGAAAATGCAGACATGCAATCAAACGATATCAACAGTGTCAGCGGTCAAAATAAATAGCAAGATAGGTTGAATACGTGGCAAACCAAATGTGTCTCTACAGGTAGCCATCCCGTTACTATCTCCCTTCCTTCCAGATCTATGAATTCTTTGCCAGACATGTATCTCACATGTATCCGTCCTCATTTTATCCAACTTATCTGTGTGTTTTAATGGACAACGATGGCAAGTACCCCAATTTTAGCGACTTATTGGCAGCGTGTTTACTTCGCGAGGCATATTATGGTGATGATTACCTGCAGGTTTTTGTGCTAAGTCCATCATATAGTCGAAGCATCGTTCAGTGATTTTGTTTCCATTAGTCTAATGCCGCATTTATTTCTAATCCATCTTATTTGGAAGCTACATTTTCAGTGTTCTGATTGACCGTCACCGGCTTGATGATCGCAAACCTGTTTACGGCTGTTTGACAAGACAAGCATATATTGCGCTGGATGAATGAAACAATGCTGTACGGGCACTTACTATTAACAACTTATGGAAGCTTGTGCGATAATGTAACAGGTAATGCAGCCAACGTCAGGTTGTGGTTCACAATGAGTTTCAAATTTACAGCAGTTATAAAGACTTCTATCGAAATGCCAACATCTAGTTCAGGCAACTTGCATTCTCTTTTAACTGGTGGCACATTGGGATGCACATTCGAGGGAACGTTGCTGGCTGTTTCCGGCGCACTAAGGACAGAAGCGCCTCTCATCTATGTAAGAGGACCTTCTTAAATCCATTTCATAACATTACTAAAATTATACATAACGTCGGTTTGTTCTTCGTTATATTTCTTTTTCCTTGTCATCCCCATATAGAGCTTTCAGCTCCATCTTTGTTTCAGAGCTTGTTGGTTCCCGGCATAGATTAATTACCAAGACTAATATTTAAGCTGAAATGAAGTTAATTTATAACGAGCTTTAGAGCGGAAGTTCTTTGTTAACTTAAGAGCCAATATAATCGGTGAATACTGTTGAGACTTTCCTCCTATCCTTGAGAAAACCTAATTCATCACGAAGATGACTTAATAAGAAGACAACTTATATCAACCGTTCGCAGACTTACCGCATGGATCCTGCTGAGAAAGCAGTTTCACTGGACTCCAGTGAAGATATATTGAACTGTTTTCCATCACAATTTAATTTGTTTGCAATTAATAGTCTCAGCATTGGGTCAAGATTATAAAATACCATCACACAGGTCTAATTGTATTTATGCTGAAGCTCAGTTGGAGAACCTCATTGATCAATTGTCAGATCTTCAGTCAACTATTGTTAACAACTTATGCTGGCTTAAAACCAAACTCACCGATATACCTAATGGGTTTATGAAGACTCCGATCAAAGGCCGGTGTGTTATTACAATGCAGTACTTGCAGTCACTAATAGAAATTAAATCGACAAATGTAATAGCAGTCAGGCTAAATAAGGGCTCTGGGGCAGTCATGTTAGACAGGGACGTGTACATGTGGAAGATGCTTCCAATACTAAAGGATCAAACGACGTTTCGGCAAATACACACATTGGACAATTTCGCAGAGACAGAACGCCACATAGGACGTTAGCGTCAGCTTTTCTTACAAGTGCGCATAACCGGTGGCATGACGTACCAATCCCTTAAATCTTGTAGGTCGCCGACACTTCAGCTCTACGGCCTTCCTAAGACACGTAAATCTAAAATGTCGCTTAGGCCTATTCTGGCGATGCCTAGTTCCCGGTATCATAAACTGGCATGCTGGTGAGTCACCATCCTAACGCCATTGAAACAAAAGTTTCAGGCATATTTTGTCGAAGATTCCTCTGATTTGACTAATGAATTGGACATCAGTCTTGCTGCTGAGTTGATATGTTCCATAGAATTTCAATCACTGTTCACGAATGCCCCACTTCACGAGACAATTGATAATACTTGTGAGCTCGCAGAAACCAGCCACATTGCTTTCCCTTGACTAGTGATATTCTGAGTAAAGCTTTATCATTACACACCGGAAACGTCAGCTTCCAATTTCTTGATTGGTGATACCATTAATTAAATGGGGGTAACTATGGGATGTTCACTAGGACCCATCTTAGCAGACTTTCATTTTAAGAAGTGAACAGGGGTTAACCGTAGACATATCAAGTCTGTAATATTACAAACCCTATGTTGATGATACACTAGTATTCAGTCGGTCCAAACAGGCAATAGATAACCTAGTGCAGCGCTTAAATAGTTGTCATCCTAATCTGAAGGTAACATGTGAATTTGAGACTGATCATTGTTTGCAGTTTCTAGACATACTCGTGAGTCGCCAGGAAGACGGCTCTATCAAAAGAGCTGTCTATAGGGAATCCACGTGGTCCGGTCAATACCTGAACTCTAGTAGTTTCACACCGGTCCATCACAGACGCGCACTAATGAATACAGTATTCACACGCGCAACATAAACCTCTACACAGGACAGTTTTGTGGAGGAACCGGAGTTGATCACGCTTGTACTACAACCGAATGGTTTTCGAAGAGACATGGTAGACCGAAATCGTCATCATAACAGGTGGTCACCGTGAGCAACAAGAAATTTTTATTTAAAAAATGCCTTTCAAAAGTGATTACAGTATGCTTCGAACAAAATAAAGACCGACGAATCCGATTAAACGGACGTTTAATGCAGCCGAACTTTGTGTATTAGCTTAAACCCAGAAACTGCATGTCTTCAATCAAAGGATATCAGCCTGTCGGTGCCAGCTCACACTGTATCTACCAATTTAAATGTAACTGCAAAGGATGTTATATAGGCAGAACCGAGAGGTGTTTGATCTTCAAAATGAAAGCACATTGGCCCAAATGGGTGCAAAACTCAGCACTAACGAAGAACAGCAGTGACATTGAAACACGCAAGTAAACAGTGTTCGCAGTCGCAAGCTTGTGCGTACGGGATCTAACTACTTCACTCCAATTCAAGATACTTACAGTTTACAGAAGTTGTCGCAATCAATCGAGTGAAGCCGAACATTGTAGTCGATTGAAACATTTGTACGTTTAGAACCGTGCACATTCTCCACAATAATTGAACCAGAGAACCAAATAACGAACAACGACGTTTATTGTAAGTAGACTGGGAAATACACTGTAAATAAGGCACAAAAAAAGCCGAACACGATCAACAAGCTAATAAGCGACCGGAACTTGTTGTTATGATCTTGGACGATCGAACAAACGAGAGAGTGCAGGCATGTAATCAAACCATGTCAGTAATGCCAACAGTCAAAATAAATAGCAAGGCTGTTGGAATACGCAGCAACCCAAGAGTGTCTCTACAGAGGTCCCCAAATAGAAGGCTTTAAGTTTGAAAGCCTTCGACAAAAACGAAAAGATACAAAGGTAAAGACACTGAAGTTACCGTGAGGTTGGTGGGGTACAGGTGACTTCAAGAACACTTATGTATGTCACGTTGAAGAAGGTTGGTAACTGTGAAGAGGGGTCAGTCTGCTTGCAATATCCCGAACCGTCAATGCGTCCTTGGGGTATGGGAAGTCCCCCATAAACTATCACTCCAAATTAGATGAGGTGCCCAATTGCGATAATTCAGAAATCGACAAACAGCGAGTACTCTGTATATTGTCACGATACAGAAATAAGAAAATGCACAGCTAACAAGCGTCCTGCGTGTAGCGCGCGGAACGGATAAGTGAAGAAGTTCTACGCTAGCCGAAATACGGCATGCAATTGGGTAAACAAACATGTCTCATCAGGAGGTGTCAAACTTAGTTATGACAGTTAATCAACTATCAAGTTTTTTGTCGTCCTTCAAGATAGGTCGGAGTGATCGTTCAGACTTGATGCGGTTGTTCAGATCGTCAAAAGAAAAGTGAAACACAAGTCGTAAATGAAACAATGTGCTCTCATTTAGCATAATTAGGAGTATTCCGTTAATTTCTTTCGGAACAATAACTGACATTTAGGACCTGGGTCAGCAGCATGCCATGCCATGTTTGGATGAAACAGTGATCATTCAGCCCATCTTCCGTTTACCCGTCACGCTAGACAGTGGTCGCCATAATGATAAGAACGGAACCTTTCACTACTTCCTTCGCTGCATCGTCACTCCAGCCAACCGGCACCTCATCGAAGACGCTGTCTCATTTATTTGTTGAACATACAAATGCATTCTCATGGTCAAACCGGTGATCAACGTCTTAATAGTTTTCGCCAATAATATCAATTGTTAAACTCTTTCTTATCTAATTTCTTCTGTCACTCCCCGGGTCAGTGGACCGATAGTAGGTAGCGATAGTTTATCGGCTTTTACTGCCAGTATACCACCACTCTGGTGGGGCAATCACGCAGACTGGTAGTAGACATGATACCATTAGCATGTTTGTCAGCTCAGGCTGCCGACTTCCTACATCGGAAACATGGTAGTGCGGGTCACAAAGTCAGCATTAGAAGGAGGAAGCTTCAGGGAATCGGACTAAAAGACTGTGCGTTGTAACGGAGTGAGAATCCCTCCAAAAATCGCCCACAGTTTGATGAATGTACAGGAACAAGCGGATCTGCTTCTCAAAACGTCAACATTTCACGGCGCCTTTGCATTTGTAAACGTCTTCAATTCTAATTAAAATCAAATTCATCAGAGCAGAAAGAAGACAATGTTGCGATGTGTTAACATTTCATTTACTCTCATCAGTCGCAAACGTAAAACTCAATCAACTATTGTTAACAACTTAGGCTGGCTTAAAACCTAATTCACCGATATAGCTAATGGGTTTATGAAGACTCCGATCAAAGGCCGGTGTGTTATTACAGTGTAGTACTATCTGAAGCTCAATATAGACAGTTGAAACCAGTCGGTACGGAAACACTCCGATTGAGAGGTGCTCCAAAAGTACACAAGGATGGTACACCCCTACGTCCGATATTGTGCATGAACAACTCCGCTTATCACAAAGTTGCTCGTTGGCTAGTAGACATTTTGGATCCCATCCGCAAAGTCTTATCCCACATTTTTTGAAGGACTCTTTCGAACTAGCTGAAGTCTTAGAAAACATTTCAATGAGTACTCAATTAATGTATTCCATGGATGTTGATTCTCTTTTTGCAAATGTTCCCCTTCGTGAGACAGTTGATTTTTTATGTGACTTTATCTCGAGCCAGAACTGTGATATAGGTTTTCCACTAGAATACCTCAAAGATCTTATTTTGTTATGCACAGAAAACATTCGTTTCGATTTTGAAGGACTGGCATACAAACAGATAGATGGTGTTGCTATGGGTAGTCCGTTAGGCCCAACACTAGCGGACATCTTTCTAGGAATGATTGAGCGGCAAATTCCGGATTATATAGCTCAATCGTTATTGTACATACGATACGTTGATGATATTTTAATTTTTACTGACGTTACTCATTTTGATTTATTTTTCAACTTTCTTAATAATATTCACTCTAACCTATCTATATCTCACGAAGTTGAATCGAACAATAGTTTACCCTTTTTGGATGTATTCATAACAAGACGAGCGGATGGCACGTTACAGCGCTCAGTTCACCGCAAAGCGACATGGGGAGGCCAATATCTTCAGTTTTCCAGTTATGCTCCCATTGCATACAAACGGGGTTTAATTAAGACACTGTTTCACAGAGCCAGACGTATTTGCACCCCGGATACTTTGCAGACAGAGCAGGAGTTGCTGAGACAAACCTTACTAGCTAATAGATACCGCGATAAATTCATAGAGGCGCATAATACGGCGAAGAAGAGCACTGATCCCATACTGACGGCTCAAAAGAAGGATATTTTCCTATTCTTACCATTCAAGGGTGACCACTTAGCCAATGATATAAAGCACAAATTGGAGTCTGCTCTGGCGCGAACATATGCGGCTGCTTAGTTACGCTTATTTCAAACCACCAGAGGACTAGTTCTCCACAATCGCGAAAGTAGTTTGTCAAGTTGTTCTGTCTCCCATGTTGTGTACCAGTTCACTTGCAGTTGCAGTGACGTTTACATAGGCAGAACAGATCGACAACTATCACAGCGAGTTGCCGAATACATCCCGAAGTGGTTAAAACAACAGATGACGGATCACTGTCAACTTGTTGCACTGACGGCTCGAAATCCAACCTCATCGATTGCTAAACACCTCATGACAACAGGTCACCAAGTTGACCCAGTTAACTCATTCGAGATATTGTTGCGCAATCGAAACCCGAAGTTGTTAGCGTTCTGTGAAGCGATGCTAATCGGAACTTAACAGCCGACGCTGTGTGCACAAAGGTGTTTGAGACAACCTATCGGGTTGCCATGGTCGTGATTATATAATAATAGGTGTGTTTGTATGCGTGTCTAATCCCTGTCTGTCCTTATCTGTATGATTTATATAACTGGCATGTTTTACGTTTGCGACTGATGAGAGTAAAGGAAATGTTAACATATCGCAACATATGTCTTCTTTCTGCTCTGATGAAGTGGTTAAACGGAACTCAGTGTTTCTAAAATCAACTGTTTTGCTAGAACTAATGGGTTTCAAAACCTTAGTAAAAGTGCATGCAAAATCTAGCAGATATCATTTGTGTTGTATTCAAGAACGACGGAAAATACCAGTAGTAAGCAAGCTTTATTAAAGCTACCGTTTCAAGTAACGTCACGGAAAACTCTCAGTCCACACGGTCCAGGCAGCCGATGCCCGCATGTGCTATCGATCGCTTGAAGGTCAGAGCAATCTGATTGGCCGACTGCATGGCTCACTTGCATTCGATTGGACACAACAATTTGGAAGTAAATTTCTGTTAGAACATTAACTGAAAACAGATCCGATTTAGGGCTTGGAAAGTGCAGTAGGACGGACTTTGAGAACACTTTTACGACATGATGATATACGATCGAATAGGGACAGATCAACATCATGAAGTTTGACAAAATTGAGTGAAGATAACGAGCTTCGAGACATCGAAAGTAATTGTACTTTTGCCCTATGTTCAGTATAATAAACTGATGAAACCGTTCACTTACAATCTGAATAAAAACCTCTGTTATGTGTGCCTCATGTCACAGTTTGTCCAGCATGCTAAGAATCAGCGTGTTTTACGCGACTAACGTTTTACCTTGGTTTTCATATTTGCTCCGGGTTCTGAAAGCGTTCTTAACCGAAAGTACAATATCAAATTACAGTATCAAGGCAAGTTCACAAATTCCACGTACGTATGGTCGTCTGACAAGTACACAACGTTACAAGCAAGTGGTAATACTTAATGTTTCAGCCATCTCGCGTAGCCTTTTTCAAGATTGTGGTGATGAAAGCCACACTAACAGGATGTAATTTCGACTACACCGATCCTTAGTAAGGTCACCCGGGGTGGTTGAAACGGTGAGCATTACAACTTGCTTGTTCTTCTCAATCCACTTATTAGAAACATGTAAAACAGGACGTTCAGACTGTTTGTCTTAGTTAGTACTAGATTTGGTATGGATATCTTACTCTAATTTCGTTCCGGTTCAGTTTAATTAGCAGAGAGAAGCGGATACAACTGACCTATTCTCCAGCAACACAGCTATCCGACTGATAAATCGGCTGCCGAGTTCAGGTGTTTTAAAAGCACAGGTAACTGCCTAGATGTATTGCAGCATGCAATGGTTATTTTTGTGAATAATCTTTGAATTCAAAAACAAAGTGATCTGGTCTGTTAAGTGCCAACTTCCAGTGAACCCTGGCAAAAGATGTGTAGTTGGCAAATGTACTCATCCTATTTCAGGCTCGATCCACGTGACAATTAGACATGACGTTCCTCAAAAATACGCAGAAACGTGTTTCATACGTTAAACTGTACCCGATGTGATCCAATCGTTTTTTCTGCTATTTGTGGTAGCGGAGAGGATACTTTTCAAACAACAAGGTTTAAACCGTATATTGTCATTCCGGCTGAATCAAGTAACAAACTGAAATGGTTGTATGATTTCGTGCAACATATGTCACTCGACGTCAATTCATGTGCCGGACGTACACCAGCTGAGAATAAATCTTCGAAAAGTCTCACATAAGAGTTCACTGTTGTTAGTTAAGTAACACAGTACGAGAAAAATTTGTTTGTTCTTGAAAAACTCATCTGATGCAAATCAACGCTTTTATATTTTTCCTACATCACATTTGATTTGTGATTCAGCGAGTGTGATAGAAAAATCCAACGTTTTGATTCAGTCATTGTTCACTGAATTCAGTTGGATACAAAGGAAAGTGGTTGTCAAAGACAATTTCTGGATGGGATGGAGTGAGTTCAATAAATGCAGTGTTTTCTTACGATTCCGCTAATTGAAATAATGCCACCGAATTGAGTTGAGGTGGCTTCGATGGGATTAACATGTTTACAAAGAAACATCAAAATGACGACACTATTGTGACGATCCTGCCAGCTGGTGTATGCTTGCGTTTGTGATGAATGCTCTTTGGGATGCGTTGATGATTCTGTATCATAGAATCTGCATTTTCTCCGGTTATGACATTTCTTCAATTCAGAAGAATAAAATTTAGCATTAGCAGTAGGTTAGGAAGAGTTCAATTGTCTTCGTTTCAGATTCGACCAAATTTTTCTGTGACGCTTCAGTAAAATCTGTTGGAAAAAATTATGACACACCAAATATCTTATTGTCAGTGGGCAAATGTGGGCGGTGATAACCGTCGAAAACACAACAATACATTCTGTCCGGTTGTAATCACATCACAGTTTACCATCTGAAGTAACTCGATGTGCTATGCAGTACTGTGTAGGGAGCAGTTGGGCGTTGTAACATTGTTCAAATTTAGCAGTTTGCGGCTAGTCACACATGTAAATGAACTGTATCGACGAACACAAAGGTAGGTATTTGAAACGTTCACTATTTTACCTAAAGTAGATTCTACACTGCGTTCATCCAAACAGCTTACAAGTCCCCAGATTGAATGAACTAATGACATGGGGTTACAAAACCAAAATATAGTTGAGGCATAGTATACAAAATATACCGACCGAAACTGCTGAGAAAGATACACGAAGGGCAAGTATTTGCACATATACGTCAGATATCCATCCGTGCCCATTTATGGATAACTGACGCAAGTTTTAAATCCGGTGACAACGATACTGTAGCTCACAACACTAGTGATTTAATTCAGAACATTAGACAAGTTGAGTTACGCAAAATGTGATACTGTTTGTTTGTGCGCCATCCATTGTTATTACTTCCCAATATTCGAAATTGACAGCTTTGATACTACTGGCTGCTGAGGTAGTCATGTCAGTAATATTTCCTCGACATTCTACTGTCTTACTGATGCACTGTAGTATCGAGTAAAGGTATATTTCAATGGATTCCCAGAATCCGTTCGTGTTGGCCCTACTCTGTCAAGGACAAGGACTCGAGTTTCGCTCTCATTAGAGCTCG
>LUCH01004023.1:22853-39225 GCA_013368495.1 Paragonimus heterotremus | reverse complement strand
GTTGCCTCATGAACAGCATGTCCGTGGTTCAAGTCCCAGCAGTGGCGATGGTATACACTACTGACGAGCTCTAATGAGAGCGAAACTCGAATCTAGTGCTTCTTTTCGAAAGGGGCCGACTGGAAAGTCCATGGGAATGCGACAGCTGCGATCAATTGTGGGTGATGTTCACTTTATATGACAATCAAAAAACCTGATAATATGAATGCTATATTTTATTGTTTGCCCTGTTTTGAAATCAATGAATGAACAGTGTAACTTATGCGGAACAGACAAACAACAATTGCAACGAATTAAGTTAGGAGTAGCAGAATGGTCACTCCTAAGTTGAGCTGTCGGTAGTCATGAAACATGTCATGCTCTTGAGGGAAACAGCATGCGTTACGTGATTAAGCTGCTTATATTAATGGAAAAAATTACACTATTGCGGTCCGGCGTACTGTTCAAACTATGTTCTCAAATAATAATTAAAAATAATGGCATCAATTAACACGATTCCACTACATATCTGCAGTTAATTAACTTGCATGCCAAACCTTTTTAAAGAGTAATAGGTT
Source organism: Paragonimus heterotremus (assembly GCA_013368495.1). NCBI lineage: Eukaryota > Metazoa > Platyhelminthes > Trematoda > Plagiorchiida > Troglotrematidae > Paragonimus > Paragonimus heterotremus. The sequence continues at coordinate 38,668 of LUCH01004023.1, read as the reverse complement.
GTCTTAGGTTTGTAGCGGATCTTTAAAATCGCAGCAAACGCAATAAAATGTCCAACATATCCTGTAGTCAAGTGATAGTTGATTGACCATCGACCTGAAACATGGGAGTTAGCTTGGGAGTGAAGTGTGAAGTTGCGGAATTGCCTAACAAGTATACATGAAAACATTACGCAACACATTAGAGAGCAGTACAAAACTTGCCTGTTGTGTAGAACACTGGGGAACGTAAGCATTCATTGGTTTGCTCACAACACATGACTCACATTTCCGGGATACGTCAATGACATTGTTGGTTGTGGTTAAATATGGCACCAAAAATCGCTGATCGTCAACCTAGAACCTAGGGCCATCCTACACTCTTCGGTCTGAGATTAATAGCAAACGTGTAACTGGGTTTACTTAGTTAATCAGGTGTGAGTCGGAAAAAAAAGATTGTCTTCAAAGTATAGCATAAGACTGTGAATCGCTTAATTTGAGTGTGGTTCATTACTTCACCACTCATGAACCAGAACAGACAAGTCGAACTCTAATTTTCAAGGGTTTTTCTGCTTTTCCGTCTGTATGGTCATAATAAATTTGTAACGTGAGATTCAACCTCTGATTTTTACATACCAGCATATGTCATTTGTTTGATGAAATTGAGTAACAAACACTGTTACTATCCTGATGGATTACGATGTGTATTCGGGTTCACTAAAGTGGTTATTCTAATGCTTAACCGTTTCTCGGAAATTCACCAACGTCAACCGCGACTAAAAATCATACTGTTACACTTGAACGATAGGTTACGGTACTCTGAATTCAATCAGTAGGTGAACATAGGTATGTGTTCCTAACAAAAATCGTCAGCAACTATTTCTGACTAATGTCTACCCAAAAGGTCGTTAACTAGTTGTTTATATCGCTTTCAAGTAACCACTATCTTTATGCGGTACTTGAAAAAATAAATGGGATTTTTGCATGACTACACGCCCTTTTGAAAGAATGTTTCCAAGGAACATAATATCGATCAAGTTGGTTCGGATGCGAAGTAGAAGTGATGGAAAAGCGCGTAAACAACCTTGTGTATTTAGATGTTTAAAACGTGCAAATAAAATTAACTATTGATGATCTATGTGATACCCAACTTGTTTTAAATTTAACCCCATCCACAATGGGTCACAGTTTTTTTATTCACAGAGGCATTTCGATTGAGAAGTGTCAGTAAAAGTTAACAGACAAGTGAATGATCTGTGCGTGATCCCCTGATGAATGTGGTCGAGCTGTTTGACATGATAAGTCCGTTGTACTTGATGTGAGGTCACTGATCAACATCTTCGCCTTCCAAACGAGGGAGTCAACAAAGAAGTGTGCTCTACTGGTGATCTCTAACGCCTGTGAAACTCCAATTATGTACCTCAATTCTAGCAGCGTAACTGAACATTTTCCCCAATACTATAAAACACCCTCTGTTTCTGCACATGATCCACAACATAACACATTCGTTTTGCATGAATGGGTCCTATAACTGATTGTTATGACTTCTTTCACTACCGATTGCACAACATTGTGGTCACTTCTACCAAACATTTGTGGAATAATATTTCATCCACTACAAAGATGTTCATCGAGCACTTCTGGGCTGTTCACGTTAGAATTGCAATCTCCTTTGAATCCAAAGCAACCACTTGTGAAAAATTAAATTAAAATCTGGTGAACACAGAAACCGCTGCGGGACTTTAACAGCACACACGATTTGTTGGTTGGAAAAATCCATTTACTCGTCTCATCAAAAGCTGATAGAAGCTGTCTAAAGAGGACTTCACTGGTGATGTGGTAGGCTATGATAATCAGCCTATTGATCTATTCATCTAAATGACACCTCAGTTACCGACTGACGTTGAATTTCTCAGTGCACTCAGAATACTCAACTACGGCAAGTATGTTTTACTTTCTCCCTTTAGATTTTTGTCTACTTATTATAATTTCTAAGATGTTAACCGGAAGTAACCGTCTTATTACAATATATATTTACCACAATTTCTATAGGGAACTTAGCTTCGAGTAAGTTAAAACAACTGGGACGTGGATAGCAATCGTCACATGTATTGACGCCCTTCAGAATCCTGTCTGTTCGTTTACATGCCTTCGATTATTCTTTGGCACAGGTTTAGAAATAAACAAATTACTCCGAATATTTGTCATTTCTCACACCTAAAGGGTTTACGGGGACAGGCGAAGTTCTGAAAGTGGCATACTAATAAAATTCAGTTCGTTCGACCCAAAGTCGCCGATCTGTACTACAGTGAAGGAATACCAGAGTGTGGCTTGGTTCATACTACCTGGCTCCCAAAACTGGCTGGATTAATTACCCAAAATCGTTCGATGTACGTTACCTAACGCAGTACGGTTCTGACGGCATATCTGCTATAGTTTGTGTCAGTGTGAAAATACAGGTTACTTCAATAGTTTCTACCCTGCCATTTCCACACTGATGCTACATGAAACTTTAACAAACACGTTGATGTCGACAATCCACTTGAAATTAATCGATTCGGATTGATGTCTTGAAGATAACGTAACAAAGCCACGACATTGTTACAAACAAACATTAGGCTACCTGCTGCTTGCCACGTTTGACAAGAACACAATCAGTTTGTATCGTCCGAGTTTACACAAAAAGCTCTGCATGTTGGTCAGTTCTAAGTAATAAGAATACTTGGGATATCACTCAGACCAATTTTGGACATATCTAACTCCCCTTACCACTCACTAGCCAAATGGTTATCATAATTACTAGATCCCGTCAAGCGGAAACTCATGACCCACAACTTACGCGACTTCTTTAAACTGGTGAATACAACAAAAGATATGGATTTGATTGGACAGTCAATGTTTCCTCCTGACGCTGCATCCTTATTTACTAACGTCCCGCTAAAGGAGACTATAGACTATCTATGCTATTATATCGAAGGTACTGACATAGATATCAAGAGACCACTGACCAAACTCAAACAGTTACTTTACCTGTCCACCTACAACATGCAATTTAAATTCAATGAAAGAATTTTTCGACAGAAGGACGGTGTCGCAATGAGATCGCCGTTGGGACAACTGTTTGCAGATGCTTCCATGGTGAAATTAGAAAACGAACAACTGAGTTCAGAGGTAGGCCAATGTAATTTCCACAAGAGCATTAATGACGACATGCTTTGCGTACTCGCCGACAACGTAAATCCGACCAACATATTGGCTAGATTCAACCCCGTAGACCTTAATTTAGGATTCTCTTTGGAGATCAAAACAAATAATCCATTAGGCTTTTTGGATCTACTTTTGCGTCGCCGCGCTGGTGGCTCAGTCCAAAACGCGATATACAGAAAGGGTACGTGGAATGGTCAGTACATTCATTCCAACAGTTTTGTACCGCTTGCCCTGAAAACAAATCTAATTAACTGTTTGACGGATAGGGCTGTAAGGATTCACATGGATGGTATTACTTCTGATTAATAGGCTTTCATACGTGCAATATTAATACAAAATAGCTACCCGGAAAAGTTCATAGACACAGCTATGCAACAGCGGAGTGAACTGGCCCAGCTGCGTCTAGAGGAAAAGAAAACTAGATGTCGGTCTATCCGTCAAGGGCGACATGCGACACATGTAGACTCACACAGGTGATTAACACAACGTTTTAAGCTGCTAAATTACGTGTCCACTTCACGTCCAATACGGTTTTGTGCCCACGCCTGAAACATAAAGTGCCTATTTCTACAGTCTTGTTCTGTGTATACTCATTCACTTGTTCCTGTGGAACCAGTTTTGTTGGCCGCACGATCAGACACTTATCTGAACGGGTCCGGGAACACCATCAAGCTTGGCTCAACAGTGTAATAACGAAATCTGTCTACAGTGTCACACCATCGCATCTGATGGATTCGAATCACTCTGTCAGTGTTACAGACGCATTTCACCCGATCTACCGAGTAAAAGCCACGTGGTCGAGGGGAGTGAGGCGTAGGATTCTGTCGCCCCACTGAGGCTATTGGAATCCGCCCGCACAACCCACCCATGTGTGCCCAGAAACGTTTTGTTTAGGCGTTGGATGTGCCATGACCAACCCCACATTCTGTTAGCCTGTCAAGACCCACAGTTCAAGTGGGCACTTGAATGCAGCGTGACAACGAACGGACTGACCTGATTAACCACCCGTTCCCCGTTTACCTCCTCCAATGATTCCCCTGTAAAATTCATGATATATATGTGATGTATTTAGCCTGATGATGAATCACTGAAAACTAGCTTGTTATCTATACAGTATTTTTTGTAAACAATTTTCGTCTGATCCCATTCACGATGTACACAGTTGTTCTTCCACAATTAAAGTTCAAGCATGTATTCTGTTATATACGACGAAATCCAACACTGATGAGGGAATCGTTTATTTCCCGAGTGATTGTATGTCGGCTGGTTAAAAACTCGAATGAAAACCTAGCTATTCTAGTCGCCTCATGGCTGCTGTGAATACGGTTTACTTCAGACAGATTTAAATCGTTTGGGTAAAGTGTTATTTTTAAACATAGACATCATGTAAATTTGTATCAACTAATTATACACCATGGGCTACGTTGCGCTGGTCCCCATTGTCGTCGGTTTCATGATTAACAGAAGTACGTCAGTTATTAACGTTACTAATCGAGTCATGTGCTTTCGGGGAAAAACAGAAAAACTAAACTTTTGTGTAAAGACAAAAGAAAAGGAGGGAATGGAGAATTGTACACAGGGACCTTGCGTTTCAGCCAGAGTGCTTTTTTGAAACCATGGCGTAAACCAAAAATTTCGGCGGATTCACTTGGATAGATTATTTTATTTACTTAGTGTTCTTGAGCTTGTGACAAAATAGTTAATAATCATTTTTGTATTTTAATATTTATTGAATACCATGCGAACGTATGGCGTTCCTTTGTGATGCTTGACTTTGTATGTGGTTTCTGAAAAAACAGCAATGCTTGTGAACTGAACCGTTCGTTATATAGGTAGGTCAGTGGAAATGTAATGAGCGGTTTGATCTGGAATCATTCGAACGCTTCACTGACTGTTCAGTAAAATGAGGTACATCACGGGTCACGTCACCTCGTGTGGATGAGTAATATTCATTTTGCGACTGCCCTAAACAGGGACTGAGATTATAATCTCATGACTTTTATTTGTTAGCTTGTGAGAGCTCACTGAACAATGTTCAGTTACACCAAACCTAGTAACATATTGGATGACCTCAATAGCGAAATTCTTTACACACCCATCAAGAGGAACAGACGTTCAAATTTTCTTGAGTTCCATGTGGTTTGTCAGTATCCAAAAGTGTGGTGTACTTTATATATATATATATATATATATATGTCTGTTAAATAGCTCGTGCATGTCATTTTTTGGTACTGTTACTCAGTGTATCACCATGGGTTACTATTTTTTCATCCCATGCTAATTTGTTATCTCTAGTTCTGCTGGATTACTGTGAGATCACGATTCTTTTAGCGTTTTTACAGCGTACATATAACAGTTAGTATCATTCTGGCATGATCTTATATTAAATGTGTTGTCGTCAGCACCAACATATTGTTTCACTAAATACATGAAAAAAGTCAAGCCTATGTGAGCAAGTTAATTACAACATCTTACCTCGGGCCATTAAGTATAGTTCAACAGATGATCATCAAAACCTAGATACTTTCTCGTTTACACTAGTCAAATCTCTTCCGTGCACACATGTAGTGTGTCGTGATCCTCTTATAGATAAAAAAAACCCTGGCCAATTCACCTAGGTCATCAGATAAAGTAAGAAGATGACCAGCGCACAGCAGTTCGCAATACAACTCAACAAACTAGCTACCTAGATCATAATCTTCGTTATTCAAGTGTCTGGGCTATATGAAATCGAATAACCCTATTTCAAATTTGTCTGAAAAACATGCTATATCAAATATATGTTTACTATCAACTTCCTAACAACCACAAACTACAAAAGCCTTCAGTAGTGGGAATAATACACTGGCAATCGAAATGGATAAAAACAGTGTAGTTAATTTTGTACAGAGAAGTCAGAAACAGTTAATTTTGTGAACAACACAATTAACTTTTGGTCCGTCATAAAGAAAGAATAAATAGGCTCACCTGTGCAGCGTACTTCTTACGATCTAACAACGCTTTTTGCCTTGTCAATTTTATAGCTTCAGTGACACTCTGAATGTAGGCTTTTGTGTCTGGTACTTTGTAAATAAAGAGCACTCTTTTCAGTGTGTCGTAGATCATTTGCTCTTCATTCCATTGCTGAAAATGTGATTTCGGAAGGCTGTTAATCTGCAAAATCGGTTGTTACTGAACTGCGTTGAAAATATATCGTAATTATACAACAGACTTCATATTATTCAGGAAACGAGCACAATGCAAATGCCGGTGAGCAACATCCTGAACGATACAGCTGTATGTCCGCGCCTGACGGGTGTTAGCTCGCATGCGTCAGTCTGTCACCACGGCTTACAGGTTACATCTAGTACTGATCATTAGTTCAATCTGTACCAAGGTTGACATAATTAAGGAGAAAACCGAGCGAAACTCGATTTTTTCAGCCATGTGACGAAGTTCCAGACATGTGAGGGATATCAATGTGATTGGGCCTACAGGATGAAGCATGGTAATTTACCCTCCAATGGTCATATCTAGCACGTCGTTCACTTCACCTTCAACGTACATGGCTTCGTACGTCATAGTCACTGAGCCTGTAAACATTAACCATAATGAGAAACCTACCACTCATGGTTCAGAGATGTACGTCTGACGCTGCTGTAACCGATTCAGAGCGTGTCAGGGACATCCCATAACCCCATTTGACGCAGGAAGAAACAGCTCAGTAGGACGCTCATTTGCCTACTAATGGCAAACTTCCTCTTACTCCATTCCCTGCCTTGAAAATCGTTCACCCAAACTCCAAACGACTACAGCATGTTGCATGAAATTGGATTCCGTGTAACAAATTAACAAGTGGACTTAAAAGATATACTGCAATATATTAACATTTCTTCTACTCACATGAATCGCAAACGTGAAACATAAGGCAGGTAAACACGGATAAACAGGGTATGAACACGCATACATTCACATCAAATATTACGTCATCAACACCACGGTAACCCGATGAATTGCTTCAACCAGTGTTGTGCACACAACGCCTACTGGTGAGTTCTGACCAACGTACCTCCAATAAATATATGTTCGCTTGAGGTAGCTGGCAGTCGATTAGACTGGATTTAGAGTAGTGGAATCAACAGTTCGAGATTGTTGTGTCATGAGTTGTTTTAACCTATTCGTGACGAGTTCTGTCACTCGTTCAGATAGCTTTCTGTATGTTCCGCTTACACATAGGTCATTGTAGCTGTCAGTTAACTGGTAGACAACGTGAAAGACAGAATATTTGGACAAATTGCGTTCACGAGTGTTGAGAACTCGTCATTTGGTGGTTTGAACCGTGCGTAACTGAGCAGCCGCAAGCGTAAGGGATAGGGCAGACTTCAAGTCGTGGCTCATGCCGTTTGCCAAATGATTCCTTTAAAATAGTGGGAATAGAAATATATTCTTATTTTGAGCTGCTTGGACTGCCTCACTGCACCTGTTCGTTGTGTTGTGAGTTACCGTGATACTTACAGAACGTCTATTTGGCATTAACGTTTTTCTTCGCATCTTCTGGTTCATATGCAGCCAATCTGGGTGTACATATGGGCCTAGTCTCATGATAAAACCAATCTAGAATGACATCGGCGCAAATTTCAGAACTGAGAATATTGGCCACTGCATGTGGCTTAACGATAGACCGACCGCTATAATGTCCTACCTACATGCCTGGTGATGAATACATCTAAGACAGCCCAACCGCCGTTTGATTCAGTTTCATGAGACAAAGTACGGTGCGAGTGAATAAATTATGACGATTAAAAATAAATCGAACTTATCAACATTCGCTAGAAATTAAAATATCATTGACACGTCGTTTATACAGTATGACAGGCAATAGTATCCTGTACTTGTTGTTTGATCGTCACTTGATACCTGATAATAATAGGCCATCAAATTGACCCACGTAGTTAATTCAATATATCGTTGTGCAATCAGAACCCAACGTGTTTTGGTCAGAACTCACCAGTAGGCGTTGTGTGCACAACAGTGGTTGAAGCAATCCATCGGGTTATCATGACGTTGATGACATACTACTTGATATGAATGTATGCATGTCCATACCCTCTTTATCGGTGTTTGCCTGTCTTATATAACCTGTGTGTATCACGTTTGCGACTGATGTGAGTAGAACAAATGTTAACGTAATGCAACATATGTCTTCTTTCTGCACTGACAGATCATGTTGTGTTTGTTTATCAGCCAGTGTACTCCGTTCCACCGACCGACCACATCCGGGTGTTTTCCATTCTGTTCTTGTTGCATCCACGTAAACCATCTCTATGGTGGATTGTTAACAATGTATGACTTTTATCGGTTCGCTCTCCAAGGTTCGATACCTTGCCACGCCGTCTTACTTTGTTTCTGGTCTCTTCGTGTGACAGACGTATGCGTTCGTCGCTTTTGTTATGGAGTTGGAACTTACCCACGGCCTGGAATTAATCTAGATTTTAATCTTATTTGTGCGACAGTCGTTGCATCAGTAGTACCGCTTTCTTTATGATCTATAATTGCTTGGTCATTTCGCGGGAGTGGGAATGAGACGGGTTATTTAATGTTAATCTGGCAAACGTTACAAGTAGGGCAACATAAAGATTAATGCACTGGAATGTCCGGGAAAATGAAGATATCATACTGCTGTGTTCGAGCTGATGCATTACTGGTGTGAGTTTTTGTGCGCTTAAAGCGTGTTTACGTCCACTGTACTAGTAATCTGAGATCTGCTGTACAGCCCAATGGCTGACAGTTAGTTGGCATAAAAATACGCCATTATAAATCAGACACATACAGACACCTACAATCGATGAAAAGGAGGGTTAATGCTGACTTTTGAAGAAAGATAAGGCTGAAACAGGAGAATCTAGGTAAGACACAAACAATGATATTTATGTACATCTGCTTTTCCGGCTGTTCCCGCTGACATTATCCAGCTTAGACCAGGTACAGAGTCTGCTCACCAACGTTAACATGAATGACTGTAGACCAGTTTGTGAGCCAGGTCTCAGTCCTTTGGGTTTTTAGCTCATATGGAAAATGTAGGAGTGAATTGCAAGTGGAGGAGCGCGGACCACTTGTGGAAGCATATACACGCACTTGCTCTTTGGTTTGGGTCATCACGATTTGCACTCGGATGGCGCCAACGATCTATGTATATGCCTACGTATGGTTCAAGTGGACACATAGCTGGTTAGGAAACACTCGCCTACCATTGTGGCAGGAAGCAAACTGTGCTGCTTTTCTGGGCTGGCAACCTCTAGACCCACCCAAATTTTGCTTGGAGAATCTACGGGAGATGGAAGTTAATCGGAATGTGTAGTACATATATCGCGCGAAAATTCCCAGTGTAGTCATGAAAAATACTGTGTAGCAAACAAGCTCGTTTTCAGTGATTCATCATCAGGCTAAATACATCGCATTTATATCACGAATTTTACAGGGGGATCATTAAAGGGGGTAAACGAGGAACGGGTTCAGGCGTTGGATCTGCCATGGCCAACCCCACACCCTGTTAGCCTGTCAAGACTCACGGTTCAAGTGGGTACTTGATTGCAGTGTGACATTGAATTGATTAAACTGATTAACCACCCGTTCCTCGTTTACCCCCTTTAATGATTCCCCTGTAAAATTCGTGGTATAAATGTGATGTATTTAGCCTGATGATGAATCACTGAAAACGAGCTTATTCGCTACATAGTACATATATTACGGTGCGTGATGCGTACAAGATGAAGAAAACAAAGTAGAAAAACCTATATTTTCATTGTCTGGACAACAACACATATGCTCACAATGTACCCAGAGGTTTTCCTGTGTCTGCAGGTTGCTTACAATATGTAGGCATCTTAACCTTGGATGACTGAACACACCTTCAGGAGTTGTACGTATCCGGTCTTTTCCCTTCTCTCCTTCTGCTACGTAGAGTACAGATCAATGGTTTATTGTGCTTCTTCGATCAAACAACTTTGTTTACAAAACACGTTTTATGCTGCATATCTTATCGTTTTAAAGAACAACAGTATACCGGTGACTGACTCCGATAAGGTGAAAACATGCAAAGGTAAACAAACCATGGTATAAATATAACCATAAGAAAAGAAAGGAAGTCAGTCTTCGTAATCTCAATACTAAGAAGCTAAAACAGTCAACATGTTGATGCATACATATTAGAAACAAGTTAATGGGCTGTAAGTAGCAACGCAAACAAACGAAGGCGTCCTCAAAGCCAGAGGCCGAACAGGTCGCGATATCTCCACCATGAAAAACGAGCACAGTCCACCGGTTCTAATTTTCTAATGGCTTCTGTCAGTTTTCTTCTCCAAACTACTGGTTGGTTTCAATGTATCTTTAGTCAGTGAGCTATTCGCTCAACAAAAAGTACGTGTACATAGCTTAAACATCCAAACTTACGGTGGACGGATCTGACCACCCTGTGCATTCAAAACCGCCGTTTCTGTCTTCCACTACAAGTTGCTTATGATAATGATGTGAAACTAATCTCATTATGAGTAGTAAATTATTCTTCGAGCTTGACATTTTGGTTGTGAACGTCTCATCAGCCAAACAGGTGACGTCATTAATGTATAATGATTTTAGCGTGGAGACTGGCGAAGTTTGATAAATACCTGTTCTCTTTTGCAACAACCAGTTAACCCTTTGATCTGAACTCAGAATTAAGATCTGCATGTTGAAGCTTTGGTTGTGAAACCTTTGTGACCTAAATGTCGAGCTCAACGAACAACCGAATGCCTAAATCACAAGCCCGAACAACCGACAAAACCACTACTCTCAGTAATCCAAACATCAGTTAGCATCAGTATGGATAGCAAGTACTGTATAATCGACAAAGACGAGGTTTATGTTAGAAGAAGTGATGTACAGTTCATAGTGTTCATTCTTGTGCGTGTTGTTTACTATTTTCTCGTCGGTATTCTAACTATTTTTCACTTGGTGTTTCCGATTAATATATCTCAAGATGCTCAACGTCGTATGGCATACAAGGTTAGATGTGAGGAATAAATCTTATTGGGCTGTCGAAACCAGGACAAGAATACTAGCAGCAAACTGAGCAACAATCCGCTTTCACATGACTAATGGTTGAACGTCATAACAGTCATCAAAACTTTTAGTAGTGAGGGTTTGGAAATTGATCTTTCTGAATCAGCATGTGTCACTTGTAATTCTAAGTATTTTTTTCCGATTTACACCTGGTACGTTATGTGTACGTGAAACAGGAAAATAACGGCACACAGTTCACTCGTGTTTGCATGTACACAAGTGTCTACCGACTTCGGTTTTCGCGATAGATCAATGCGGACAAAGATACAATTATCTGTGCACATGTGCACATTTATGAAATTTTTATAAACAACCTCCTAGACAGATATTTTTGTGTTACCTGATTGTTCTTTATTATCTCGGCTTTTAGCCTCAAGTTCATGTTTTCTATTTGGTTCAGCTCGGCATACAGCTTTTTGTTTGTGGCCATTTCTTGATTTAGCTGATGCTGACGGGAAGGAGGGAGAAAAATAACTTGTTCTGTTCAACATCATAATGACGAGCTGCGCAGAACCAGTGGAAGCAGAGGGTTGTTCAGAATTTTTCGTGCTAAACATACAATTCTTCCCATGAAAACATTTGTTTGATTGTCCTTGTGAGTATTATTAGGACCAAGATATTATTGAACTGTCTAGATAACCCATAGGCAGAGGGGTTTCCTGTAGGCTTTACTGCAAGCAGAAATCGTCTGTGTATCAACCAGTCAAAAAAATGCTTGCTTGTAACAGACTGCAGTTGCTGTCGATACACGCTACTTATTCCTATCGAGGCCGTTTGTATGTCACAGTGATTTGTTTAAATGTGAAAAATGATTCGCTGGTAGAAACAACTTCTTAAACCAAGCTACTTCGATGTTCGAAATCTCTAACTTTTCAAACCTGACGTATGTCAGTCTCCCACTAAAACAAGCTGTATCATGTTTTCTCAGGGAATAAAAAACTGCTGTAGGTTTACCTCTACTAAGCTGTCTACCATTATTTTAAATAATGAGTGAGCAATAAGCTACAACTGATTATTGCCTTAGGAACCAAATAACCTTTTGTTCGGAATTGAGACAAAGAAAACGGTGTATTGTGGTCACAGGTTAATAGCTACATTTTGAGGTTAAGATGAGAACCAACGGTGAAAAGTCAGGGCTTCGGCTGGATTCGAAGCAGCGACAGAAACGGCATGCCTCAACGCTTAAAGCGCTTTACTAGCTGGGTTACGAAGCGTTACCGAGAGCTCGAAAATTTCACATTTGGACTCAGTTAGTACAGCGCATGCCACGTTGAGAAGTGCTGTTTCTATCGCTGGTTTGAATCCAGCCGAAGCCCGGACTTCTCATAGTTGGGTCATCTGAAATTATAGATCTGCCAAACTACTTATTAGTAATACCTTTTGAGTTGCCAACGTTTGAGTGACTCTGACCAGAGCGGCCTTGACCTCCAAGCCCACCACCTCTAGTCTTTGCATCTCGTAGGTCGACTGCCGGCATCGGATTTTCATATGTTCCAAGTCAATTGCGTCCAACGATTCTCCATAATCATCACGCTCACGTAGATATTTGTTGAATCGGCGGTAATCACGATGCAGTGAGTCGTTCTCGATCCGTAGGTTTGCCAACTGGGTGTCCTATGAAAATGGTTGTTCAGAATATTAAGCTTGAGGACCAAGGAGGCACTCGGAATTATTATACAACATTCTGGTTCTGTATTTTAACGGTCTAGGTTGGTCTACATGTAAGTGTACTATAATGAGTCAGAATAACAAACCGAAAATTTAAAACAGTTGACTCCCTTTATAAATTTGAACATGGCAGTAAGAAGACTGGCAATGTTAGGTGCCAGCATTTCGTATTGCCTCTTCAGTACAAAACAGCAATAACCAGGAACATATATATGACACTAGTAGAGTGGGGGGTTGAAGAAATAAAATAGCAAATCAGATGGAGAACAACAAAGTAAAAACTATCAGTTCCATGGGGGTCTAAGGCATACAAAATTGTTTTTGTGCACACAATGCTTGCTTGAGACGGCTAGTCGCTACAGCTTCAGTGAAATACAGGAGACGCGGATTGGCATGGCGCATTCTAATCCTGAGTGTTGATTGGGATTACTCCGTTGCCCGGTGGCCAACATGTGTCTTGTGATAAACGAAGCCGGAAGTTTCCGTGATCTCGAGACGAAGGAAGTAGATTGCGCAGTCACTTTCTTAATTACTCAAAAGTTGCTGGCATGAACCACATGTCTAGTGGAAGATTGATGGTTTCTGATTACGGTGACGACAAGATGCTGTTGTACGACAGTGTCTAAGCAGCACAGACAAATTCGAAAATTATTTTGCCTTTTCGAAAATATTTTGGAATGCGCCTCACAGCTCCAAGGTGCAGTATGTTTCTGCAAGACTGTTGTGATGACGTGTAGTGAATTTTGGATAATTATGTTATAGGAGTTTGTAATAATCCAACCGGTGAGATCAATACTCGGTCCCACTGCTAGCCTCAACAAAACAGAAATAGCAATCGGTGATCTCCGGATACACTCACGAGTTCATTGGATTTCAGGTTACAAGCACGTATATAGGTGGAAATATGTAAAGCAGTTTGTTGGGGAATGTGAGACAGATAGGTCTGTCTGTCAGCCCGAGATCTCCTGCTGCTTTATTCACAGACGGTACACATGTTCCACAGTTGTCGAGCCCGTGACAGCAGAGTAAGTGGGACACTCCTGATTGCCTATAGTCTTGTTGTTCCAGCCGATGAACACAAGTTTATGTGTTGTCTGCCGTGAACTGCTAGCTGGTAGCCTGCTATCGTCACAAGGTCGCTGACTAGTTTTTGTACTTAGGACGTGTGTCGGATGAAATATCAAGAATGAAATATAGGCTTGTATCTACAATACTAGAAAACAGTTTGTTAACCTAAACATATACGGGGACAGATAACCGTTCTTCTGAGGCTGAAGGAGAACGTAGATAAGGTAACAGTAAGGCCCTTACTACTCTGCAGTTGCAAATCCCGGTCACTCAGAATAGAAGACGTGAGGTGCCGTAAGGCATTTGACCATGGATTTCTGCTTTTGATCGGACATATTGGGTGGTCCCAACGAATAAGCAACAAAGAGATTAGGAAGTGGGTATTTGGTAGCGACTGCCAAGCACGTTCTCTTATTCTTTCCTTACGTTCACGCAGACTTTACTTACTAGGCCATGTACTAATGACAACAGCTGGTCGTCTGCCACATCGAGAACTCTGCGGAAGCTGTGGCTGAGTGCTCAAAAATTTGGTCATTGTAGGTCAGGTTTATATTTCGGACTTGGGGCCTCACGAGCCACAGAGTCGATGGCTAAAGACTTTAGGTTAGATGCCAACTAATCGAGCCGAGTGGTATGAATGTTGTCGTTGTTTGACCTGACTATCTGTGAAGTGAGTGAAATTAATGACGCGGGGCAACAAAAACCGTAAGCAAGCTATCTTGCTGATTACGCCTTACTTTCACTTACAGCTCAAATATTTGTCTGTAATGTGTAGACATCTTAATGATGAATGTTTGGCTGGTATCAAGACTCGGTCCTTTCTTTTCCATTCTGGTGACGCTTGTTCTTCTCCTCATGGCTGTATGGTAGTTGGAATCATTGATTATCGTTTTATTGTTTTGATGATATTAATGGCTATGAACTGTTCAGTTTAGGTGTAGATTTGATCTATTCGACATTTGTGGTCCACTAGATATCGATTGGCTGATTAGACTATTGTCTTATTCGGATAAGACTTTGAACAGCCTACTTTGTTTGACTTCCACCAAATGACGGTGTAGGCACTTTTAATCTGTGTAGCGGCAAGAACTTCTGCTTTAAGTTGAAACGCGCGAACTTACAAGTATGAGGGCTTTTTCATTTTCCAGTTCATATCAAGAAACTTTTGAGAAGCACGAAATTGTGATGGCTAGTTTAATCCTCGGCAAATGTTTTGGTAGTGATCCGGGATACTCGTGGTAAGTAACCAGTCGTCGTCATCATCATAACAGCCATGAGACTGGCAAAAGACACTGTGGCTCAGGCCGCCGCTCACCTCAACAGTGACGTGGAATATCTTAGAAGAAAAAGGTTACTAAGAAGGTTGAGAATTAATAAAAGAAGACTAGCCGGAAGAACTAGAAATGGTATGGATACAGGTACGCCATTGACTACGACACATCACCATCTCGGATAGCGGTTTGAGTGATCACGAGGACCCCATTCAGGCAGACGATGCCTACCCACTCTGCTCAGTGGGGCAGTCAAAGTCTTCATATTTCGTGACCACCTTGTTGCTTGACCACCACGTGGTTGTGTCCAATTGTTGGTGGCCTCAGTATATAATGCCAGATACGGTAATCGATCAGATGACATACGGAGGACGTGACCCAACCATCGTAAGCTGTGCAACGTGATTAGTTGACCAACTGATCGCACATCCCGAGCGTTTCGGAATACGTGCATGCGAACGGTCACATTTCTCACGCAATAAGTCCACATAATATTGGCCAATTGGCGGAGACAGCAATGGTCAAACACAGCAGGCCTGTTAATATCTT
>LUCH01004023.1:0-20013 GCA_013368495.1 Paragonimus heterotremus | reverse complement strand
CGCAGTGAATCGGATCTTGATGTCCGATTCGGAGCACTGCTGCGCGCAGGGGATGTACTCGAAGCTACATCAGGCTTTTGAGCGATAACAGATGTTTTTCGACCGTATTGGATAATACGCCGGCGGTCATGATCAACCGTTGGGCGATCGAAGTGCTCTTTGTTTGAGGGTACTATTTCTCACCCCCTTCTTCCTGATACGGAAGACAGCAGCGCCGCTACTATAAAGATAGTTCTGCTGTATGTCCATAGGATCGTGTCTCTACCTAAGCACTCGTATGTGGTCAGTAGTGCGACGTATGTGTAACTGCTTTTCCTCTGACTGCTCCCCTTTGGCCTGTCTGACAAGGTTGTACCTGGAAGGACCGGAGTTCTAGTCAGCATAGCCCGCCGGATCAAAACAGTACACAAGCCTGACCACCTCGCCGGCGTAGTAGTATAGGTCAGGAACTAATCTTAGTTACTCCCGTAACGTTTATACCAAGTATGGTCTTGTTTCAATCGAGAAATGGGTGGCTAATGGGATCCATGGACTTGGAAATTAAGCAGACATTACAAACTTTTATTGTAAACATTATTCACTTATTGTAAATTAAACTGGATGTAGCGTACCCAGGTGAGAATAGTTTTAAATATTCTGATTAATAAGGGTTAGTGGCGATAATTTACAAAGTTTGACAGCTTCACATTACTTATTGATGAAAGTAATTAACATGTGTCGATTGTTCTCAAAACTTTGTCACAGACATATGTGCATTCAAGCAAGTTGTTTCGAATGATACGAAGGTAAAGAATAGTATTTTGTATGCCGAATGAACAAAAGTACAGAGGGCTTCACTTTATAGTCGTTATTATATGTACGGTGGAAAAAACAATAAACATCATTCAATTCTAGTAGAGCGTCAAAAAGAAACGCATTAATTCGAATAAGTATTTGGTGGCAAATTGTAAAGAAACATTATTAGACTTACAGCTTGGTTGTTTGCTTGCAGAGTGTAGGCCCTTTGATGTTGTATGTTTGAATGTAGACTTAGCTAATCTTAGTGGTTAAGTCCCCTGGCCTTTCCCCTTTTTTCTTCTCTCTTCCTATGTAAGGTTTTCCTCTTTTTTTCTGGTTGTGTAAGAGTTAAGCATCAGTGTGAACCACTGATGTATTGCTGTATGTCATGATGATTAGACTGGTTTCATAATGTAACCAACTCATACATCGCAAATTAGTAACGTAGTGTTATACTCATTCACAACCGCTGCTAGATGTAAAAAGATGGTTTCTAACGAATTATAGTTAATGCACCCAAAATAACCGGAAAGCGTTCACTTTCTTATGCGATTCCACCATTAAGACGATGTTCTCGAACAAAAGGAAGCTTTGGCCCATTATTATTCGAAAATCTAAAACTACAAAGCGCTCTCGTTCATTTTCTCACAAACAAGTCAGCAAATATGGTCCAATTGGAAGAATTGTATTAGAAGTTTGGGGGATATTGGAATTAGAGGTACAACGCAATTTGCCTTTCAAATCGGCATCAAGTATTCTCCTGATTAAGACAGCAGCTTGCATAAATGATCAACTCCCAACTTAACCAGCTAGTGGAACTCTATTTGGTCAAATTTTTCTGTGGCACAGAGAAAATTACTTTACAGAGTAGAGTAAAAAGCTGCAACCCAGGTAATAATGTCATCCACATAGTTATACCGCGCGTTAATGTTCCAACAGTTTGACAATCGTCATAACAAAGAACAACCAGTGTGCACTGAAAAGGACTAACCATACGCCGAAGATAAGCACGATGAAACCGAAGAATTGCATCAAAATCCCGATTCTCTATCTCTGTTCGTTCTTTTGGCGAGTCCAATATACTGGTCACGTATTTGTCAAACATGGCTCTGCTCTTTTGTATTTCTTCTGCACGCATGTTGGCAGCTTCTAGGGATGTCTGTTTACGGGTCAAAACGATTAGAATGGGGTCAGCATAAAGAAGGGTCACGTATGTCATAGTGTTAATGTGATTGCTTGAAATCTGTTTGACATTAATATTGGCTGTTATCATCTCGGTCAGCAAGCCAACAGCGAACGGTGGCCAGAACGGTTGCCACCAGACTGCCAACAGTATTCACACTACTGTTAAACAGTTTCGATAATGTCGTAAAATTCGACTTGATTTGAAAATTTTGTCTGATTGCTTATCAATATGACAGTTACTAAACGCAACCTTGAGAAAATCTTGCAGCCTGACTATTAATTCTGAACAGTTTTGACCGAGCAATTATTTCTTAACTTCCAGACACACCAAGTATTAACTCAATGACGAACCGGAGCTCATCAACATGCTCACTCTCATGAGTGCTAGATTAGCCAGAACCTGAACACATGCTCTTTAGAAAATTTGGCCATGATTTCCATTATACATTGACCTACCAAACAGACGACGAGAATAAAAATGATACCTATGTACATAATGATCAGCTGTGTGTTCACAGACCAGATTTCTCTTGCTATAACAGGTTCAAAAATAAGCAAGCTTATCACGCACATTAGAATTCAAAATTGAAGAGGGTCTTCATAAAACAAAAAGACTCTTTTCAAACATACCGTTTCTCTCTCTGGTTCGAATCCACCCAAAGCTCAGGATTTCCGTAACTATGTCTCTTCTAAAATAACGTGTTTGTTAGAGTAATCAGTAGTATGAGAAAGCTTATCGCTGCGGTCAATACCCCTTCCATCTCAACTGTTGCAATTTAGTAGTTGAATGAGCTCAACTTAATGGGATTAGTTCAAGATATATGCATTAGTGCTACCCAATCAAACATAATATCCTGATAGTCTGTACAATCGAACATGTCAGGGGTCAGGTTAACATTACAGTAATGTAACGTATCATACTGTATTTTATAGCTATCCACACTCACAGGAATGCAACTGTCTGAAACACCGTAATTTACGTCACCTAACTGTCATCCGGAAGGGAAAAACAAGGTGAAAACGTATCAAATTCTGCGTTAGGGGATGCATAGTGTTTCAGGAAGATTCGCTCAAACAAGTTCATTTTCACCACTTATTGGTGTTATTTTCGACTAGTAAATCTCCATCCCTGTCATAAACACGATCTTTCTTGGTTATTACTTAGCGGTTATCACTGAAATAATGAAGATTTACGACAATCAAAGTTTAAAGCTGATGATGTTCTTGCTTTTGTCTAGGCAGCAAAGCAAAAACACAGTATGGGAGGAGGCGAATACTTCCGCTTAGTCGTGGTCATTTGTGGGCATGAACCGATCATTTGTCTGCAGGCAGTGCACAAAATCTAATGGAGATGGCCGTGATGAAATTAATGGCTTATATAGAAAGGAGCATGGGGAAAAATAGGTTCCCCAAAAAGAAACAGTTAACTATTATTGAAGATGGCGCACATACAGGGTGTTTTGTGCGATGTCCTGACGAGACCAAAATGTCAGTGTCTTGTGCTATCTATCTTTCTACTGTGATAACTGTATGATATCTTCAACTAAGTGACAGCATTCAATTTCCCCACTCTCACACACAGTCAGTAACATCGTTTTATGAACTTCTCAGTCGAGAAAGTCAACACACCGCTCACAAATCCGACGACATTCGTATCGGAATATGCAGGACATGAAGATAGCAACAACAATGGAAACAATCAACGATTAAGTTTACATGAAAAAAGGACCGTCATCAGTTTCAGGACAGATAAACCGTGTGAGTCAGCAGTTTATGCACACAAAGGGCCGGACGGGGAGTATTGATCAACACTGCCTCGGAGAAAACAGGTAATTCCGGATTCCAATTACGCAACAATACTTGAAACGAGTTGGTGTGATCAACAACATGACCTGTTTCCGTGGTGTGCTTTCTAATGAATGAAGTCAGATTTCGTCTCACTTGCTCTGTTGCCATTGATCGTTGTGTGATGACGTGCACCAGCCATTTAGGCATATTTCAAGTTGAGAATCACCTATAGTTGATCGCAGCTGTCGCATTCCCGTAGACTTTCCGGTCGACCTTTTTCGAAAAGAAGCATCAAATCCCCGACTACTCATCAGTAATCTAAAATATCGCCTAGCAGGTTTAATGAGATCGGAGACTCCGATTTGTCTAGGAAGTCTTAATCGCGAGGTTATCGATTGGAATTAACAGGACAGTTACTATCTCCTCTATGGGAAACACGGCAACCTGATCATTACTCACATGCGAAAGTGATCGAGTGTCCACACATGATAATTCGGTCGTGTTTGATGTGGGGTCATTGGCGCAGTGGTCAGCACGGTCACCTCACGAAAGTGTAACGGGGTTCTAGTCTCGGCATTGGCAAGGATGGGCACTACTGACGAGCTCCAGCGGGGAAAAAACTCCAGTCTAGTGCTTCTGGTGTTCAGAAGGGGCTGACTGGAAAGTCTATGGGAATGAAACAGCTGTAATAAATTGCGGGTGATTTTCAATCTATATGAAGGCGTGCATTCACCACTCAGGCTCTGAGATCTCAAGAAAATCCACTTGAATAACGATAGTTCAGTATACAGAAAATTGGGTAGCTGCTTAAAACAATAATGAGGATGGGGTCTATTGATCATAGACTGTTCTTCTGAAAAATCACTGTGAAACCTAATGTGAATTGCATATGCGTGACTCATATGGCTTAGAATTGTATTCATCTACTCGGCGTCGACTTGACATATTCACATTCTTGTCGTATCTTTGTTTTGACAAATACAATCCGAGATGTCTTAAGTAGTTTTGAATACAAGAATGTTTAATTTACTGTGAAGAAGTACTTTTTATCAGTATGCCGGTAGTACTGTGTATCATGCTTTCTTATCCCGTGAATGTTGTGCCTCAACTTTTACATAAAAACTAGAACTCACCTTCTCTTGATCCAGGGCCATTCGGCCCTCCAATGCTAAACGCTCGATATCTTTCTTATACTCTTCTAATTCACTTTGGGCCACAATACAGCGCTGTTCAGCTGTGAGGCGAGTGAGTCTATCCACGACAACAGATCGACGGATTGACTTTTTTCTTAGACCGGGGGACATGAATGAGAGAGGTGCTAAATATTAATGAACATTTAGTTGAACTAAAGAGATTCGAAAAAAAGAAACAAACGCGCAATCAGATACATGAATTCCGGTTTTATTCGTGCCAAATATCGTTCATATATACAATTCTCCAGAAGCCGAACTTCAATCAGTATTCTGTAATGAGAAACAGGTAAATTCAGTAGAAGATTTTAAATTAGAAAATAACCTTGTTGAGTCGAGTAAAGCAGCTCGTTCTGCATTAGTTAACTGCCGTGACCGTGACATATTAAGCAGAGAGGATGCGGTCGATTCGAGTTGCTGATAATCCGTCGGTTTCACCGTGGACACGGTATCGCGCCCTTCAGACATATTTTAAGACGGAGTAGAAACCTGGTAATTCAGCTGCACAATGTTTGTTGCGTTTTGGAAGAACACAAACTGAAACTAATCAGTTACCAATGGCTCAGAAGGTCAGAGGTCAACGTGAGTGTCTGAAAAAAAGAAAAAAGTTAAAAAGGGATGTATTAAATTACGACCATTGAACCTTTTGGATCGTTTTATTAATCAGAGGATAAGAACTACATTATCCTTTCATACATTAAATGGTCATAAACATATGACTAGCGTGAAAACTAAAACCTGTTCACATGCCGTGATTTTATCCCCTGCCCCTTCTCGTTTCTTCGCAAGTAAAACAAACTCATACATGAAGCGCATAAACGAATCTGAATCATGAGTGATAATGACAACTTAATCCATAGGAAGCAAAGATTGGTAGACACTTGTCCTTGGGCACACTGGAAAGGCTGCCAACTACTGGGGAACAACTTATCGGTTTAGCTGAGAACTTGTAAATTTAAAACATTTATGAGGAACGTGGAGTACACACATGATTATACAACGAGCTTGTGATTTGAAATCACTATTTGCTTTGCGTCGGAGGAACAGGAGTTTCACCTTCACCGAGTTACAACTGAAAAAGGGCGCTTTTGCCAAATAACGGTTTCATTCTATAGGCGGATAAGTTTAGGAGCGGCACGAAGCTGCACATTTTTATCCCAAGGGTTGTGCAAACGGCTTTCCGGCTAAAGCTAAGTGTAAAGAATAATCAAGGTTGTGTAATACTGATTTTCACTTGATTTTAAAAATTTCACTGTAAGTGTGCCAAATAATTTTGAGGGCTAATACTCAGGTGATGTGCAAAACCAAATCCCATAGTTTGATAAGGATCTAATGTATTGTTTCGGCTACATAAACCCCGTAACATTCATGCACCTAGATGGAGAACAACAATCATTTCGGTCCACTTTACATCTAATCTTTACAAAAGGGTAGTACATAGTTGAGGCAAGTATCATCATTTATATTGTAATGGTTTGAAGTGACCGATAGTACACATAAACTCAGACACGGCATTTCTTGCCCAATAATGTAAAATAGTTCTAGACGGATTCAACGATGTTAAAGTATTTTTCCGCTGAATTTAAATAAATACGGCAAATGAGTTACTAACAACTCATGTGAATTACTACACAATAGTACTAACTCGACTACACTTCGATCAGAATGCCGGGTGATTGACGTGGTTATTCAGATTAATAAACGGAATATTCCGATTTTCTGGAAGCCACATAATTGAAGTCAGTTGAGGGTATCACGGTGTATATGCACAGATGATTTGCAGACATTACCAGTTCGAGGCAAAATGTCGCAAACAAGAAATAGTTGTTAGCTGGTAAGTGCTCGAAACTAACTGTGTATCCATAATTTTAGAACTGTTCGTGAAGAATTGGTAATTTGCATTTTGGCGACGTTTCGTTTCTGACACAAGCATTCGGGTCAGGAGTGAACCAACCTATCGATCGATTACAGGTTGTTCTGATGAGGTTGATAGTGTTTCGCTTGTTTTTGCTGAGTGCCTCCTGTGTGATCGTTAGGCCAAACGGTGTTGGAATTCATTCATATCCCCTAACATTCTGATCAAACTTTAATGTGGTTCTGAGTACCGTAGACTTGTGTCCACCAGCTGTCTGAGTGTTCACTATGTGGTATATCTATTCCATTTCAACGAAATGAAACTTCCGATCGGAACTGTAATCCTTTAGCCAATCATGATCAAGAGTTTACATCTACGACCACGGCACTCACTCCCGACGAAGAAATCCTATCGAATGAGTAGTTTGGAAGATTAATGATTTAAGATGAGACCCAACTGTGAAAAGTCAGGGCTTCGGCTGGATTCGAACCAGCGACAGAAATACCATGCCACTACGCGGCAAGCGCTCTACCAGCTGAGCTACGAAGCCACGCCAGGAGCTCGGAAGTGAAACATTACTGTTTAGCAAAAAAAATGTGAGGAAGATTTTCTTAATCGGCGCCTCCGTCAAGTAAGCCAGTCCTACGAACCCATGAGGATAATGTCTTTTCTCACCTGAAGTGTGTCCAGCCCTCTCACGAGAAACAGTGCGACAGTCATGTTATGCCAGTCAGTTTGTTCACACACCACTTTCAGGACAGACCACAAACATACACAAACCCTACCGTGAAACATCTCCACATATCACTCTGGCAAGCTAATGCCTGGTCAACCCTCTACCAAGAAGCCTAGTGTAAGCTTTACTCAGCTGTAGTCCTGTTTATTGACATATTTCAAACTGGCCTCAACAAAAGGTCGCTGTGGCACGTGATAGATGTTCACAAGCTTCCACTCTTGTAAAACATAGGGGCAGAGATTACCATCGATTACACTTTGGAACTGCGCACCCAGAAAGATTGCTTTTTGCGTTGTAGTTTTAACATAAACCAAGTATCTCTCTGCCTACAAATAAGGAGAAGAAACCGAGGCTCAATAACTTTTGTGTAGCCGTGTGAAACAGTAAGTAACTGAATAACTCTTCATACACTATAATCACCATAGTCATCTTTTCCTTTTTAGTTGCCATTCTTAACTTAGACCTGGTCCAGGCAAAACAGTAACTGTACTCCTGTACTGCTGTTCAAGAGTTCTTGGGTTTTAATACGCTTCGTATGATCCTTGTATAGATCAATATGTCAGCTCGCTTGTTGCCATGTCACGGCTCAAATACCACTGCTAGGTGGTGAAACGCAGTCCATTTTAACTTTCTGATGTTTTCTTTTCATTTGGATCGCCTTCTAGGTAATATTATTATTTGTTTCGGCTCATATCATTTATCTGTGCATGATGACTTCATGGTGACCGCAAAAATTTTCGAATTAGGGACATTTGGTGGTATGCTTCTTCTTAGAAGACATAGTAATTCACGATGCTCATGACAATTCTGCTGAGATCCTGATACCGATAATGAACTCATGTATATTTGGACAATCTTAACACTGTAACGTTTTTTAATTCAGAGCGTCGCAAGCATATCAGTTTTCTCGGTACAACTTGCTCTTACCTTCAGAAAGAAACATTTTAAATATACCCCAAAAGGTGTTTCTTCCTAATGAAGCGTAACTTGCGTGCTTTACTTCAACCGATTATGAAGGCTACATACATCATAGTGATATTTTATTGGACTTCTATTCTGACTGGGTTAAACCAACTACATACATCTTTTAAGAGTATAGAGTGGATAGTGTTAATTGGACACAGGTGCCCTCAGTTTCTCTTAAAATTACATGAAAACGACGCTATATCAGATTTAGGTTTCGCTGCTACTGTTCACGTTTGTGATTGATGAACTTAATCTGCTAAACATTCGAAATTAGTAGAAGATAATCACCGAGGTATATGTTCCTACAGATATGCAGACTGTTTAAAATTTCTATTGCTAAATGGGACTTCCTCCTGTGTGAGAAGTAAATTTTGAAGAATTTTAACCGCAGGCGGTTGCATGAAGACTAACAAAAGTGTGGGACTCGGTGTGTGTTTTTCTTGAGATACCATGTGCTGATTAGAAGAACTCCACATAATGAAAACTGATGATTAACTGCAAGGCCGTATTGTTCTGTTGTACTTAAACTTAGTGAGTTCTTCACTGACATCTGAGAATGCATTAGGGATGAGCGCAGCAACGAGAGAAAGTGATTCATTGGGAGTTCGGGACGATTTAATTATTGTCACGTATCAATTCGTTGTGTGATGTCATTTACGGTCTTCTTGAAGGGATAGATGAATCTCAGGAGATTGTTTTATATTCAATAGAGTTAGCGGCTTAATTTTTATGCAACAGTTTTTGGATAGTCTATAGAGATACAGTCGGTAGGTTTCCTGTATAAACTGCGAACGATCAATACGTGTACTAAACGATGATGATATACAGCTTTCACTACATATTCATTCAAATCGCTACTCCGAGGTCAATGTTTAGACTCACCAGACACAAGCGGCTTAAAGCAGACTCAGTCAATCGAAACGGGACTAAAACAGATAGTGATCCATGCGAACGGTTTATGAGAACGTAGGCCCGTGTCTATATTCCGGTGGTCACAAAGATATGGAATGCTGATCAGCTGTGGATAAAACGTAAGAAAGTGTCTGAAAAGTCTATTTGGCAACCCGAACCAAAAACTGGTCGCGGTAAGTGATTTATTTGGGAGTTAACATCATTATTTCATATAGGGCATAAATATTTACAAACTGTTTTGCGAATGGCTTGATAAACATATCACAATGAGCGCAATCGGACCAAAAGTTGCTTCCTACAGTACTCTTTTCCACAGTTACTAACTGATTCCGATATACGACAAAACATGTACCTTTCCTGCTCCAAGAGTTTTTACTCATTGAGTACATTGTCATTTCTCTTACGGTTTACACAAGTGGCTCTTACCTACACCTTTTGGATAGAGTGGGGTGTCTGGGCATAACACCCAACTTCTACGTCAGAATGGTCTGACTGTATTTATTCAGTATTATTTACACTTAAATGTTTGAAGGTTAAGTAAAAAGAATCAATGCCTGTCCTTCGAAAGTTGGCTGTACACTTTTTGTACGGATACATGTATCCACAATGACCGGCTTGGTTTTGTGGGTGTTTCTGTAAACAGGCATACAATTCCAATAGAACCTGTAGACAAGCCTCGTATCGTGGATAGCATTGAACGATTGTCTGTCGGTCATTGCAACCTAAGTGTTTTGCGCTACTCTTCGTCGTTCACATTTGTATCTATCCTGTTACATTTAAGTTCACGGACCAGATGTTTTTTTCTCGCTTTACTGCCAGTGTCCAGTATCCTTCATCTTCAAGAAAAGGGGAACGCTAACCATCTCAAATTAGCTCCTGACGAATCAGTTCACTCTCCGTTCAACATTTCTTGAAGCACGTTTGCTCTGCTACACATAGCAAATACGCTAAAAATGATACCAAGAACTTTTCACTGTGAAACCTGAAATGAAGGCGTAAAACTTGTTTACAGAAGCAACGAAAAGAACGAGAAGAAGGAAGAACAAAATCAGGCCTAACGGGCGGAAAAATAAAGGCGAAATGATCAAACCAAGCAAACTTATTGTCTGTGAGCCTACGAACACACAACACCCACTCAGGCTTACAATACATTTATATCATCATTTAATAATACCAACTAGGCAAGATATAAAAATACTCGGACAAGTAAAACCAACAAATTATGGCGTTTCAGTGCCTGACATTATTCGTGCTGATTAGTCTGTTGGAACGAGCTTGAATGGGCTTAAATATGAAGTAAACATAACTATAAGTTTAAGTAGTATGAACAATTTTTGGGTCACTTTCAAATTTGAGCAAACAGTTGTGAGACGACAGGAGGACGACAGAGGATTTCCAGACAGTCCAGTCAAAAAATGTCCGTTAATAAAGTATGTGTGAAAAAAAGGAACTTTATGATTAATATAATGGTTGACAATTGTCGACACCTGACTTAATTACCCAGTTTAATTTTGTGCAGAAAAACGCCATTGCAAATTGTTTTTTAATGATCTTGTAATTCTTTGTTTGCTACCGTTTGAAGTACCAGTAGCTCTTCTACTATGCGAATTAGTCCTGTTGATTTATCAATTGAAATATTTAGCGGGATGGGCAGAATAACTGATGGAATCGGTCTTTGGGGCTGTTGATGTAGTGGTCAACTTAGTATGCATGTTTGTGTTGGATTGGTTCCTCACCTCATGCAATTGCTTATGCACTGATGTGCGTGTGAATACACATGATCAAATAAGGGAAACATGTGCAATTGCCGTCGATAAGTGTAATCGGTAGAATTGACTGTGATGGCTATCAATAGGTTGAGGTGAACTGAATTCTACTGTAGCGAAAAGGCGTCCTGTTAAGCAGAATATGTATTATCCAGCGCGCTGGTTGCCATGCCATGCGCGCCCTAGCGTTTGTGAACTGGAATTCCGGTCCACACCACACTGCCAGTTTCCGCTCATAAGTCGCGTTTACTTCTGCCAGGTTGGTATGTGTGACCAACGCCTTATATCGAGGGGTTCTCCGTTTGCCATTTCGCTGGTCCGATCTTGTTGGGTAACGGCTCGTCCGATCGCCCGTGTTGTCCGTGTTCTGTCAGCTGTGGTCTTTGTCCGTACTTCACAACCATGTCAAGACATTTTGTCATGTTGGAATAATTGCGCTTCCGATCTGATTAACCATCCTGTTTTGCTTGGCATATTTCGTCCGTCGGTCCGATCTCGTTGAGAGATGTCTAATTCGGTCGTCCGTGTTGTCTGTGATTAGATCGTTGTGGGTTGTTAGACATATATCACCGCTGTGTTTGCGGTATTCTGCTGAGGGTTGGAATACTAACGCCTCCGATTTTTATTGCCGGACATTATGAAAGACTTCTGTATCTAAGTGTGTACGGCACCTGCGGTTTTCAACGTACAACACCTAAAATGTTGACTAGTATAACTCAGATTCCTTTTTGCGTTGTGGACACTGCATAGTAGGCTTGAAGTCTGAGACCTTTATTCACTAGTAATAAGTCTTAAGTGACCTTGGCTGATATTGACGAGAGTGATTCAGCATTAAAGTAAACAACACTGATTGTGTGCTCAGTAAAATATACCAACACTGTAGAGGACAGTAGTAGATCCTAACTAGTCATGTTTCTATCTTCAATTTCCATTGCAAGCAGACCCTTTTCAGCAACGAAGCTCGCAAACAAACCCATTCACATAGCCATCACCTTGTGGTCCCGCAGAATGGCGAATTAACCGAAAGTCACTGTACAATTATCCAAGAGTCTTCAGAAAACAGACTAAATATTCTGGAAGGTTGAGAACAGCTAATCAAGCAGCGAATGCAAAAGATTGGAACAGGATCACTGGGGAACGACTAAACCAACAAATTTAGACACCTGGCAGGAGTTATACAATATAATGTTTGAGAAAATAAACCTGGATGACACCATCTTCCTCAAAACTTATGATTTTCATCAATCTTACGAAGCGTGGCCAACATTGTACCCAAAACTGTACATTATTATCTTGTTATACTACGACTTACCGGAAATCCTAGAACCAGCGGAAACAACTTTCTACCTAAAACACACTGAGTAATTCAAGTTCATTTGATCTTTTTGAGACTAGAACAGTTTACAGTTTATGGCAGTTTATTATTGTAGGTTTTCATTGTTCATAAGTTTATCATTCAAAGAGACATTAACACTTTTTGAATGTACAAAGCAAACGTAGCTAGTTTTTAGTCTGTTAATGAGTAGAATCCTTCTGCAGTTCAACTTCCCCTTCCATATATCACCCCAATTTCTCAAACGTAAACTCCGGCGGAAGAGCTAAACTTAAGGCGATGTTAAACCGTTTGTGGTCTGAATTTTTCACGAAAGTGGCTTCTGCAGGTGCAAATGAAGGGCATTCTTATCGTTAAATAGGGCATGACATCAATATTTCAAATGCCAATTTAATAACAGTGATCTGAACCATCACAAATTAAGGAATTGTTTGAAGTTACACTTTTTTGAAAATTCGCTAGGATCGTTGATGTGAAAAAATGTTGTGACGATATACTAACACGCCTTCCTTCAGTTTATTTGATAAATTATTGATATTTGATGGTTGTGACGATAACCGTAGTCATCTGTTGGCTGTCACATCCCTTTGGATTAATCACCTAACTCGTTTTGACAAAGCAATCAGGTACTTTTCCCATCGGTTGTTGACTCTATCAGTTCGCAGGCTGCGTATCATC
This sequence comes from Paragonimus heterotremus, assembly GCA_013368495.1. Lineage (NCBI taxonomy): Eukaryota > Metazoa > Platyhelminthes > Trematoda > Plagiorchiida > Troglotrematidae > Paragonimus > Paragonimus heterotremus. Next base: position 6,827 of record LUCH01004023.1, on the reverse strand, counting down.
AGTTAACCTCATGCTGTTCCTTCAGCATTTCGTTCAATATACAGACATAAATGATTCGACTCTAACCATTCATTTGTCGTTAGGTGTGTGCACCTCGGCGACGAGCTTCTGAGTCAAGTATGCACTCTGTCGGTCGATTCAGTGGGCCTCAAAATCTGTGTGTTTCCAAACATATGACTTGAACCGCTAGTTTAATACATAATAGCCGGTGGTGTTGCTTTTTCATGAACTGGCCTTCAGCAAAACCTTTGGCTCAATATTCATTCCAAAGTATTTTTGGTCTGCGTTGGTAAGCTCGTCACTGTTCATTCCCATGATAACGTCAATACGGGCTATGCTTCATGACGGCTTTAAACACATATTATTCGTGGAGAATGTTTTGTATTACAGTTGTCAGAACACCTGTACCTTCAACCAAAGGAAGGTAACCTTTAGGTGCTTAAACCTAATAAAAACATCCAACAGTTATCCCAACCTCAGATAGTAAGTTGGTCATGGGGTGCATCCAAGCTGACCTGAATCATCTGCTTGAGAGACCTCGAGCTACGGTCAACATTTACGTGGCCTTTATTGATATGCCACTTGAACAATTTCGTTTCTTTGTCTGTATTGCCTGAATACGGTTTACCTGATAATGTCGATTGCAGCTTCTATATGTCTGAGGCCGTCTGTGCTGCGTTGTCGGTCAGTTGTGTAAAACGTGAAATGCGAGTTGATGTAAAGTGTTATTTCTTAGGAAGATAATAGATTTCAGACACAAACTGTGGCAGGAAGAATGAGCTGCACATCAGTTCAGTGAGGTTGTAAAGGGGCGACTGGGAAGTACAGACTATAAGAATGCGGTGTTTTGTTTATGAAAATAAAAATGACAAAACAAATTCGAAGATGTATGCCATATTAACATCAGTAATGTTTAATAGTTTTTTAAAAAGTTTCTTAAGAAAATAGAAGTCTGAACAGAGCAGACAGAAACGGAAAAGACATGATTTATGCTGGAGCAGATTTCATTACTTCTATACCGGTGTTTACTGCAGGCGAGTTGAATTGTACACAATTCTAAACCGCTAAACACTCACAGAAGATCAAAGTTCAAAACCAGTTCGATTTCCGTCAAGACAGCACCAACTTTACAAACAGTCCTTTTTGTAAGTACAAAATTCCGTTAACACCAATATAGGCAATGTCCAACTTTCTGTTGCTTAAACTGGTCAAATGACTGAGCAAATTACCGAAACCGGTACCAGGTGCTGACAATAAACTACCAGGAATGCAGTTTTCATCTAGCCGAACTGTTAGAAAATCTCGATATGTCTGACAACCGCATGGCTTCAGTGGACATAGATTCGTTGTTTACAAGTGTACTGTTAAAAGAAATCATCAGTTTTTCTATCCTGTACAACCTCGAATCAAAGAAACATTACGATCCCGGAAAGTGAATTACAACGCTGTGTACATCTAACGTAAACTTTGACTGTCAAGGCGAATTTTATCATCACATTGCTGGGGTCACGATGAACAGTTCACTTGGTCCAGTTTCAGCTGATATCTTTGTGGTTAGATTGGAAAGGCAAATGGCAAGCAACTTGTAGCGTTTGGTCCTCTATAGAAGGCATGTTGATGACACACTCGTAGTCATAAATGATCCAATGCAGGCAACAGATTTGCTAGACTACATGAACTGTTTACACCGAAATATTCGTTACACTTTAAAAAATAACTAAGAGAAAGGATGGAGCCAATCAACGTGCTATATATCGGAATTATACCTGGACCGGTCAGTACCTACACTTTGGCAGTTACGTTCCAGTAGCATATAAAACGTTATTTGACCAAGCCACATGGCTTCGTACTAGTGGCACCCTAGATTATGAACTCCGCCAGGTAGAACAGACTTTACTAGACAAGAGATATTCGAGAGGAATTATGAGAAGATTCGGCACGAGCAATGTGCAAAATAATTTTCAACTCACAGATTTCAAGATGACAGTAGTTTTACAACTGCCTTTCAGAGGAGACTGTATCAGATGGTTGAGAGACGCTTAAAGTCAGCTGTTGTCTGCACGTTCTTCGTCACGAAGCCAGTGATCTTGTGTAGAACGATCCCAATCCCCACTTCTCCGGTTAAGTGACTGAAGCCTCAGTTCGCCAAATCAAACGTAATATATGAATGCACATTTTGGATGCAGAGCATTTTATGTTGGCAAAACTGAACTCCTGCTTAGAACCAGGGTTGCCGAACACTTACCGAAATGGGTTCAACAAACGGTCACGCAATCAAACAACTCGACAACAAACACTCGGAAAGAGCATGCGTCATCAATTGCTAAGCATCACTTGATAACAAAACTTGTGATTGACTCATCAAAGTGACTCCGTGTTCTCTTCTCGACTGGAAACAAACGTTTGCTACGATATGCCGAGACCACTGCAAACAGACACCGTCACTCCATTTTGTGTATACTAAAAGAGCTGTCTGTGACGTTGATTCAGCCTTGGTAGCAACCGAGCTGGTTTTGAGCTTTGACATTTTGTGACTGTTCTGTGGTTTGGAATTGTGTACATTTTAAATCGTTTGTAATAAACACCAATATAAATGCAGCGAAATCTGCTGGAGCGTAAATTGTGTTTTGCCCAATTTTGACTGATCTGTTGAAATGTGTTGAAAAGTGGTTATCTCGGAAATGGAAGTATTAGTAGTTTGTTACGCGTTTTTTCATCAATTCTGTAATAGTTTGAAATGATTCATTTCTGTGATTGGACCTCTCAAGGAATACGTGCCCAACTTTCTATTACAGAAGTCGCGGTGTTTTTCAGATTATCAGCCTCCAGGATTCATGTGCAGTTTCACGCAGATGGACAAGTAAGAGACTGTCTAAAACACTGGATGGATCCAGGAATTCAGCTCGTCTGCAGGAAAATTTGATAGCCTAAACCATGCTGAAAACAAAGCATCGGCTCCTAAACATTGACGCGCGACAAAAGTTCTGGCAAATAATCTATCTTTTGGCGCTGAGATCTTTGGTGTGTAAAATAAAGTCTCTAGATTTTTTTTGTAACGCTGACCTTAGGCAAGCGACTAAGGCTCTGAGGGTTGACATTTGGTGTGTTGGCTTGCACTATTGTTTTGAGTAAAAGTAATATGACGAATGAATTAATCGTAATCGTTTTCTAAGCTATGACAATGTTCCTTAACCTGGGACAACGTAGGCTTCAGAAAGACGTCTCAGTTAAAATTTGTAGAGAATCTTGTGAGGGTATCGTTACGACAACTGGACTCCATGAATTCAAATCGTCACTGCCAAAGGTTGTGGCTGTATAATATGTTGAATTGGTCTACCGCGATGTTCAGATACAGTTGCTAGCCTCAAACGTTCAGAATGACAGTCGGAGTTGATCAGGTTTACCCTATCAAACCCAAACATGCACAGATACAAATAGTTAAGTTAAGCAACTAGGAAACCAACTCATCATTTGTAATGACGTGCGTTTTGTATTGGACTTTCAGCTCACTTGAATTAGCCATTCGATCACTAGGCTAATACAAATGAACTCAGTTATTAGCACTTGAAAAGATAAGCTAATAGTGTCATATTGCACGATCTTTGTTCACGCAGATTTCTCAACGTCGCATCAACTGTAGAAATGGAAATCACGGAAGGTGCGCTGAATCGTCATCTACAAATAGTATGTTGCCCATGTATTAAGATAACCGCGAGCATTGCCGAGGTAATGCAGCAAAAAGTCCTCTCATACAGCACAATATTTATTGTCCAATTCGCTTGTTGCCATGCTACACGCGGGCTCGCATTCATGAAAGAGTGTGATCAAGTCACGTTGGTAAAGCAGTTTACCAAGTCCGATCTTCACCAGATCGGTAAACCTCGCAATGGGACTTGCTGAAAAAGTAAATCTATGCAGATGATCATGTAAACACGAAACCAAAGCAGACTGATCAGGACAACATTTTCATCGCCTACGTCGATTTGCGACGTGAGTCCATGAGCATGAGAAGTCTGCTTGTCAACGTATGACACGTTAAATAGGTGACACAAATGCCCCAAGCACTTGCGCGCTTAAATTTGCGCGAGTTAGTCAATGAGAATGACGTGAACTTAGTTTTATTTGTGATGCTTTAATCATGTGTTTCAACGCAGAAGTTTGGCTTCATAAAATCTATACGGCAGACCTCACGCTTTCGAAGTTTTTGTCGAGACATTCAGTAAGTGTTGCTGTTTCTACTCAAGCGGTTGGTCCAAGATCATCTCACTTTTCGGCGTATTCGTCAAGCTACCGAGCAAGAGTGGCTAACTAGGATTCCTGATCAGGAATTGGTAGACAATTTGAAACAAATAACTACCAGAAGTGACCTCTTCTAAATGCATCATTTCGTCTATGATACTGACCGTAAAATGAGTGTGCACACGCATTAGAGATGAAGAAGGTCTTATCGTCGCTTTTGGATCATTGGTAAGGCTATATATGTCTACATTCTAGATGTTTTGTTTTTTATCAAGGTTCTTCCGTGTGTATGTCAGCATACATACACTTTTACAGAAACATGGTAGTGAAAAGACTTTCAATAATGCACAGTCTTTATTGTCCAGCTTGCTGGTTGCCATCCGTGCGGAGGCTGACATTTACCAATAGAAATTCTCTGCCGAAACACCCCCTTTATCAGTTCATACGTCGTGTTCACTTCTGCCTAGTCTATGTGTGCGGCCAACGCTTTCTGTCGGGGAATTTTTTGTCATTCCTCGTTTGTTGGTCCAATCTCGTCGAGCATTGGCTTATCCAGCCGCCCGTATAGTCTGCAATTAATTCATTTCAGGCTTTTGGAGTACCTCACCACCACGTTGAGGCATTCCACCGAGAGTTGGAATATTTGCACCTGTGACTTGATAACCAACCACAGTAGCACTAATTTGATGAGCAGTTCACTATACACACAAAGACAGTGTCAGCAGTTCTAAAGCAGATGCGTCGGCGAAATGGAGTAAACGTTGATGTCCGTGTGTAAAGATGAGTGAAAATGTTGGCCGACTATCGAAGCAGTTTATTTCTAGCACGTGACGCCGCTGTGTGTATGTGCTCGAAGGACACCGCAGTAGGCGCTGTGCTTCAGCAGTTTGTCGGTGGACTCTGAAAACCGTTCGACTTCTTTTGCAGACGTATACTTCCGGCTTAAACGAGGTATAGCACGTTTGGTCATGAATTATTAGCAGTCCACTTGGCGTCGTTCGTCATTTCCGACATGTCCTCGATGAAAACCAGGTGGTAATTTTCACTGATCACGAACCGTTGATTTTTGTCTTACGTAGTATGTCCGATAGGCATTCGCCTTGCGAATTTCGGTATTTAGACTTCGTATTTCAATTTACGTTAGATATACGTCACGTTTCTGACGGCGATGATGTTGTGTCTGATGCTTTATCCCGAGTTTAAGGACTAGTTGGTCAAGACCCAATCGACTTAAATCTATGGCCAACGCGCGACATCCGGAAATAGATTTCCGCGCTTCCTGCCAACAACCAACCTCACGTCTGACGGATCAGCTTTTGCCAGCATATGCAGGCACAATTCTTTGTAATACTTCCCCTGGACATCCGCGTCCAGAGGTTCCTCTTTTTTTCCGACGACGTGTGTTCGACAGACTACACAACATAGCCCATTCCGGCATCCGGGTCACAACCAAGCTTATTTTCGATAGAGAAGTATGGTTCACTATGCAAAAGGACATCAAAAACTGGGCAGGTGCTTGTTTAGCCTGTCAGCCAGCTAAAATCCATTGTCACGTATCAACCTTGGTAGACCAATATCATTTATCAATTAAGTTCTTTCTCTTCCACCATCCAACTCTTGCTCGCTGACTCTTCTATCAGCAGCACGAGTGAGCCTGTCCTGGAACTCCCGACGCCCCGTCATCGACCACTGCTCGTTCTAGACGCAAAGTACACTGGCCAAAGCGTTTAGTAGAACGGTAAAATTAGATGCACCAGCAATCGCGAGACAAAACAAAAAAGCCAGCAAAAACGTTTTTGAATCGACAAAAATACGAACGCTTTTGTCCCTGCTATTTATTCAAACATTAGATTTCTATGTAATTTGGTTGAGTGCGTCGTTTATGTTTGTATCATTGCTCAGCGGATTTTGTTTCAGTTTCTGTCACATGTTTCGTCCGACGCCGGCATAACGCATGTGACACAACCGATCGCGATCACTTACGATTTCGTATCCGACGTCATTCGCGAATGCTCTTTGGACACTCCAACTCAACCACTTTTATTTTTCCGGTTATTTCGGCATCTTTAAGGAAGAGCAATCGAGTAGAAGCTCGCTAGGAAATATGGACGCCCACATTTCTCAGTTAGCTCCCACTCGAGTGAAGGAGAACTATTGTAGCGACTATAACAAATGATATTTTTGATAGTCGCATTTACTTGTACATTTTTCATGATTTTGGCTTTTTGCCCACTTTTGTTTTAGTTGAACTATTCCATTTGTAATATCCGTCCCGGGGCTACAAGGACAACTCGCTCCGTGCCCCGCTAGCTTGACATGCTTTCTCTGTACGCTTTATTTTCCAGGGTCGATACAAATACACAAGGGTCCACGCGCTGTCTTCGTTTTTCATTGTCGATCGGTTTTCGATAGTGACCACAGACAGGGTATTAATCTGTTGGACCAGTCCAACAACTGATGGGCCCGTAATTTTCGAACGGTTCGCTACAGTCGTCCTTTGCATCTTGACGAATTCGTTCCTTTGCACATTGTCATATTTGTTATTTTTCTTGAGGTTAGCGTAAACAGTTGTTTTTCTCTGTTCGTGT
>LUCH01004022.1:2528-56002 GCA_013368495.1 Paragonimus heterotremus | reverse complement strand
CATCATCATCATCATCATCATCATCATCATTATCATCATCATCATCATCATCATCATCATTAACCACGTCATTAACACATTAGCACATTAACCACTGTCATCACCATAAACATCACATTCAACATCCTCATCATTACCAATGTTGTCAATACTAATGTTTTCTCCTCATCCTCGACATCATCATCACCGTAACCTTAACCATCAACAGTTACAACACACTCATTCAGTTTGTACAAATTCCAAACCTGAATTTTTCAGACCGATCTACTTTTCGAACAGATCGGACCTTCCCTTTCCATCCTTAATACACATTATGTTATTTTTTAATCAGTGTAAAGCATTGCACATCATTTTCACTCCTGTTGGATTTGTACAAATATTTGTGATGATTCCACAAATACGGAAATGAAGTAGCCAACTTGATTCAACCCCAGAGCTAGCTTTGACGCAGTAGTAATAACAACGGAACTAAGCGAAATAAGCAATCTATCTCTCGAAGGCAATTGTACAGTTTATTGTCAATAATGTAGTAAAACAGCAGTAATGAGAAATAAGTATGGCGACAGTCACTACATCCACCACAGTTAAATGAAAGTCCGCCTAGTAGTGGTGACCTCGTCTCTTTTTCACACGTTAATCGATTATTGTCTGCGCTGTCTCGATTGCAGATACTCCTTCAGTAACTGATTTCAAATCGGAAACAGACTCAGCAACGGAGTTTTCATTTTTGGGAAATTCAACAGACAACGAAAGGATGACCTTCAAAATCTCCACGGATTTAAGGCTGATGATGGGGGGGAGAGAATTACTAAAAATGAACAGGGTTGAGTGGCGAACTGCACACTTGTGAGTGGAAGTTCACATTCACCATGAATAACTAAAGCATGTCCAGTAATACCCTTGACAGTCATAGTAGCCGGTTTCAAGATAACAGAAGGTTCCAGCCGCTTCACGCAAGCGACAGAAATAAAAGATTCAATACTACTGGTGTCAACAGTGAAGGAATGTTGGGGACCACTGTTAACAGTAAACGACTGTGTTATATGGTGCGTAGAATCTAGAGAATTGGTAGAAATCACAGTAAGAACAATGGATTGAAAGTCAGAATTCAAGTTATCATCGTCACAACTGGAATGTGTAAAAGAGGACTTTGAACTATGGCAAACGGATTGAATCTACCCGATTTTACCACACCTGTGCCACTTAGCTTTACGAAATCGATGAGTGATTTGAGAATGTTTGCTACCACATGACTTACAGCAGTTCCAGTGCTGGGTAACAATTTGATTAGGTGCAGGGTGATTATAACCAATTGCCTTTCCACTATTTGATTTTTCGGACAGCCGCCTTCGCTGAACTTCTGATTGTCTTACGCTGTTGTTCGCATAATGTTTCAGCTGACTGGAAAGTGGAATTGGGCAGCAGTAAAACTCTCTGTTACAAATCACGCAAATTTATTCCGGCAATCAAACGTTCACAAAGCTGAGTTTGTAATTGATTTTCGAAATTACACCGAGCTGCTTGAATCTGAATTTCAAGAATGAACTGTCTGGGATCCTGGTTTTCTTTTCCCACAAGCGTATGAAATTTTGCTCGTTCAGTGCCTTCAAAAGTTACAGCTTGGATATGTGAAAGCAGCAATTTCTTCAGGGATACATAGGGAAGAGAAATTGGTGAATCAGGAAATGACAAGTTTTTCACCAAGCTGTACGCATCTTTGCCAATTCCGGTGAGGAAGTGAGCGGCTTTCCTTTCTGCCCTCAGCATTTTGCCTGTGGGATACCATAGTTGGAAGCGTTCTAAATAATCTTCGATTTCTTTCAACGAATCATGAATATTCAGAATTTCAAGTGGACAGGATTCCATCGTAAGCTGTTACAGAATTCCGCAACGCCAATTATGTTCACCTCAGAAGTATGGAAGTGAAGTAGTTAACTTAACTGTACCCCAGAGCTAGTTTCGACGCAGTAGTAATAAAAACGGAACTAAACAAAACAGGCAATTCATCTCTTGAGCTCAATTGTGCAGTTTATTTTTAACAACGTGATGAAACAATAGTGATGTGAAATAGGTTTGATGACAACCATCACACTTTTACTGCCATATCTTTTCTCTTCCATTCAATAACTATGGGTTTTCAAAGAAACTTTCTTTTTGCACTTCTATTATCCATTTCATCCATAACAACTTTATTACGATTTATCAAGTTCATATTGTTATTAATAAGTACGCTTCCGTAGCGCCTTGCTGCCTCCACTCTGTCACCTGAATGACTGTCTCAGACATGACTAGATCAATTCCGCCTGACTGCTTGCTGCCCCTATTATATAATGTGTATGTTAATTTCACGAAAGTAACTGATGAGATGCAAACGGAATGTCACTACGCAAGACATCTTACATGCTATTGTTAGCTTTTTTCAAACTTTCTCTTCAACATCCTCCTTTTTAATATTATCATATTCATCATCACCGTCATTTTCACCAACATTCTCACCAGAACTTCGTTCTCATCAACAACATCGACGTCGTCATTATCATGATCAAGAATATGATCAAAGTATCAATCAACATCAACAACACTGTCATCATCATCTGCATCGTCATCATCTATTTTATGACCATTGACAACATCACCATCTTCATTATGATTATAGTCATGTTCACCTTCCTCATAACAGTCAACATAATAATTATCCTCATGATGTTCACCATCATGCACGTTTTCATGGTCGCCATCGTGGACACTGTTGTGATTGTCGAATACACTACAATCGACATCGCGACAATCATCTTCAAAATGATCGAACTTAACATTTTCGTCGACAACATTTTCATCATAAATATAACCACAACCATCATCAACATCTTGATCATCATAATCAACAGCGGAATGATCGGCAACATCATCGTGATCACCATAATCATCGTTAGTACCATCAACGTAATCATAGTCATGATAAAGTTATTACCAACGACAGCATAATCACAATCATCTTCAACATCATGATCAAAACCGTTAACCTCATTAAAAACGTCCAGTCGTCTTCATTGTTATCATCATCATCATTAACATAATCAGCACCAGCAACAATATCATGATCGAATTAATCCTGCCCATCATAATCTTCCTGGTCATCTTCAAGATCGCAATCATCGTCCCTCAATAGATCTTCATATCAAACGACCTTATAGCAATAATCCTCCTCCTCATCATCATCATCAGCATCATCATCATCGTCATCATCATCATCATCATCATCATCATCACCATCATCATCGTCATCATCATCATCATCATCATCATCATCATCATCATCATCATCATCGTCATCATCATCAACATCATCATCATCAACATCATCGTCTCGATCGTCTCCTCCAACAAAACTTCAAATGATGAACAACCTTTTTATCGTAATAAACGTAGACATTTCTGGGAAAGTCGCCATCAAATGTGTCATCATCTTCATCACCATCAGGTTCAATTCCATCATAGTTATTACCACCATGATAGTCATCGCCACTACCATGATCGTCATCGTGCTCATCATGATCCTTGATAAATCGTCAGAAGTTCCGAATTATGCGTTCATGTAGCCTAGTATTACGCACGGTCTGGGCTAGATACATATATATATATATACTGTTTTCTAACGTGGTTCTACAAATACAATAATAAACAATTTAAATGTACAGTAACCTACGACCAGGTTTACAAACGCTTATTACAGTGCAGCGGAAGCGTGACAAATCGTCCAGTTAATGCAGCGGTGAACCGTTACATATATAAACAAATGTAGTACACTGTGATAGGAATCAGGTTATAAGTGAAGAATTCGGATACAGTTCAATTGTTTACGGCCAATAGAAAGTTTATGGAAATGAAATAAATGTTCAACTTTAAAATGTTGACAAATCAAACGGTTGTGAGTGAGAGCATGTCTTGCAAACAGACGAATCACATTAAATTAGACGACATAGACATACTACTGTGAACATGCGAGTAGAATAACGTTAAATGTGAAATTGGGTTTCACACTCCCCCGACAATCGAAGATCCGGCGGCATTCAATTCGCCGAGCGTTTCTTCCAACATACAACCATATTAACCATCATAGAAGCCAGAGCAATTCGAGTACGCTCACACATGTTATGTTCACAAGAAACGTCTTGTCAGAGCACTGAACCTCCCGTGGCCGTGCATCAATAACCCGAATCGATCTGTTACGTAGGAGCACCTATCTGCCAAAAACACTTGATGAGTCTGTCTAACGTGACATTAGTAACTACAATTCCTCCTCCTCCCATTGATGTACTACCCCTGTCGAACCCATATAAATATGTTGTATTTAGCCTGATAATGAAACATTGAAAACGAACTTGTTTGCTACGCGCTTCTTCTCATGACTAAAGCGGGCACATTCACGGTACATACAAACTTGCCGAACGTCTGTTCTGAATTTTCCTCTGTTCGCTCATATAACCACCTCCCTCACTAAACTGTCATTAGATCTCTTCATTTCATCTACTATGTGCTTCGGCCATATAACTCTTGATGTCCGAATATCAGTGACTAGACCTAGGTCATGTCTCGTTTATTTCGTGCCATTTCTGCCGGTTCTGTAATGCTGGTAGATAACACCGCAGCAACCCTCTCCAGAATTCGTCTGACAAGTGGTGCACTTGTCGCCATCGTCTACTCAAACGGTTCGGTAACTGGGGCTTCTTCGTCTCCGTAGACCGCTAGCTAGTTAAAGCCAGTAACGGATTCTGACTTAGTGTCTCTAACTCATCCGGATGACCTGGATTGGGAGTCAACGGCCTTCTGTCTACCTCTGCCACGGTGGTTGGCAGAACTTCATCATGTATGATCTTATCGCCCCTACGCAGCCGGAATATCTGCTTTATCGAACGAATCAGGCGTTCTCATATGCCAACACGACGCCTAGTGTACGATGGATTGAATAACCGCGCACAATGTCTTTCTGTGAGGCAGCAACTTATCTTGTTCTGATTCTGTGAATTAACAATTTCATTCAATTTTGCCTCGGCTCCTCGAAGATTTAATCCACCATGTCTGTAGATTTGGGACGGGACACCGCGCCTGGCAACAAACCGGTAGAACGCACACAAAAATGAATCTGTGTCCATCGCTCATGTCATTTTTATATGTACTGCTCTTCCAGAAAGGCAAGTGAAAATACATCCAAATCTCTTTTCTGTTGTTCGCTTATGCTTGAAGAACAGAGGACCGAAGTAATCTATGCTCACAGCGGTAGATGTCGGCTGAAATACCAAAAAGAGATCTTCACTCAAAGTTTCCATCTGTTGACCGCATAGTTTGGCGTTCCAAATCCTACAATTCGCGCATTTTTGCAACAGTCTGCGTACTGTCGAGGTTCCTAGCAAAATCCAGTGTCGTTGATGAATCTCTGAGAGTACATGAGAGGTCCCGAAATGTCCATTCCTTTCATGACAGTCGAAGCTAAGTAAACTAGTTGCAAAATGTTTAGCTGGTAGAAGAATGGGATGTCTAGCATCGTATAGCAATGGAGACCTGTTCAGCATTCCTCCGACTAGTAGGATGTCATTTTCTAAAAAAAGGATACAACTTTCTAAAGGGACCCGTGAGACGTTTAAGTCGTCCGCCAGACTCCTTTAGTGTGCGGGTTTTAATTGTCTCAATACCACCGTTGAAACGATCTTGTTGTATCACTCGGCACTATCTCCAATTCAAACTCTTGAATATCACTCTGCTGCAAGGGTCTCATAGTCAAGACTTCCGTCATCCTACCGGATTTCAGTAGTAAACATTTTTTAAACTGTAGCAAAAATCAATGTTATCCGCCGGATCATTGTCCAACTGGCACAGGTGGCAAACACACTGAACCAAGAACTCGCCGTTTGGTAGTGGCGAACCAAAATTACGTCCTTCTTTAGCCATTCTCTTGGGATTTCGCCTAATGTCTTTGGTACAGTTGGCCATTCTGATTCTTTCCGTTTCAGAATGTCAGATCCATGAAACCACCGATCTAACTTACGCTCATCACATGCGCGTATTCTTCTCGATGCTAAATCCACAGGGTTCTCTGATGTCTCAGCATATCTCCACTGAGCCAGAGATGAAAATTGATGTATTGCCAGTAGTCGATTTGATGTTAATGTGGTAAACCGCTTAGTTGTAGAACGGATCAGCTGCAAGACTACTATTGAATCCACCCAAAATGTCGGCTTGAACTTCAGTTTGAGTTCTTCCACAGTCTGAGTGGCTAGACGGAAGGCCGGAACTGCTGCTGTTAATTCCAAACGAGGTATCGTGACCGATTTGATTGGAGAGACGCGAGATTTTCCTACCAAGATAGAACACATGACCTGCTTGTCATCGCTTTCGACTCTAGCATAAACTACTGATCCATAGCCCAACTCGGATGCATCTGAGAAACAATGCAGCAGTAAATGTCATTGGCTTGAGGGGGCGTGGAATATTCATTTATTCTAGCGAATGCATATCGACAAGAAAGATGTGCCATTCACTCATTTCAACGTCGTCCGCAATTGCATCTCAGCTCATATTTTTCCTTACAAACGACTGTGGTAGCAACTTGGTTTGGAGCAGTACAAGGGCAACAAATCCCAAAGGATCGTAAACAGAGGCTACAAAAGACAGTAGGGTTCTCCGCGTGCATCCGGCATCGGCTGTTATTAGATGAATGGTAATGTTGTTGCCGTAGACGTTCCACATCACTCCGAGAGTTGGATCTATACGACAAGATAGCAAATCACGATTCATACAATCACTAGAGACCGGTTCGGTCGACTGAATGGGCAGTGCTCGATTGTCATTACTCATCCAATTCGTCAAACTGAAGCCGCCTTTAGATGCGATCATTCCAAACTGGGAGACTGGACTTCGGGCTTCTTTCACACAGTCACAGCTGAACAGGCAGCCGTCTACGTAGAAACTCTCCTTCATAACCTATAGGGTTGAATGGACAAACTTCTTAACACAGTCTTCTATAGTTTGGCTGAGAGAGATATTGACACAATTAGTGGAAGTTTTAGCTACAAACGGGTGGACCGTCATGCGAAATACGGCCGGTTCGAGGTGGAACTGTTCATTGGGCCACCATATTAATCGTAGACAATCCCTATCGTTTTGGGGGATCTTGACTTGTTGGAACGTGGCTTCGTTGTCAGCCACCACTGCAATACGTCCCACCCTGAATCTCATCAGGACACCGATTGGACTGTTAACAAGGTCGAGTCCCTTCAGTAGTTGCTGACTTAGTGAAGTACCCTGATAACTACTTGCACAATCGAATACGACTTTGATTCCTCACGGCTTGTTCGGTTGCGTAACGGTGTGATGTGGAATATACCAGAAGCTCCTTCCCAAACCCGGTCTTTCGGGTCCAACGGGTTCGGTAAACCCTTTTGTCAAATAGTCTTCTACACCTATGGTATATAAACGATGCATAGCCGGATCTTTCGTAAACTTCCTTCTAAGTAACATCAGCCTTTGATAAGCGACTGGATAATTGTTAGGCAGGACGAGACAGCCATAATTCCAAGACAAGCTAATTTCATATTGGACGCCGCTTTTTACGACTGATGATTTCGTCTGTTTGAGCACATCTTTCTCTTCAACGGACATTGCCAGAGGACAACTATTTGGTTCCGAAAATTCTATTTCGTACATATTTTCAAGGAAAGCAGAGTCTTCAGTAGGTTTACCGCATAAAGCGTTAATGTACGACTCCTATTGCTCGTCTGCATCAACTTGACCCAGTAACATCCAACCAAACGGGGTGCGTGTCGCGAACGGCTCCGTCGGATTCCCACGTCGCTGTTTGAGTGTCCAGTGGGCGTCCGGTACGTTCATACCTATAAGTACGCCGGCTTCACGACCACAATTATCAGGAAAAGGGATATCTTGCATGTGCTTCTAACGTGTCAGTTGCTCCGAAGATGGCACTACTTTCTGAACCTGAGGCATCTTTTTTCACAGACCAGACCTGATTCACGTATACAGATTTGCCACCATATAACGGATATATATTACTCTCCGTTGACCAGGAGAGAAATTGGGATTCCTTTGTTACCATTGAAACGTTAAGTATAGCCGATCTAGTCTCTAATTTAAACTTTCTCAACAACTGCGCATCAATAAGAGTTGAGATAGATCAAGAGTCGAGTAACGCATTGGCTTGTAGCACGTTCTTCGAAATACACCCAGAGCTACTCGGCAGTTGCATGAAGTCGTAGCGTTTATAGTTGCTCGTTCGGACGAAGGGAGTGTTGTCATTTCGTGATGCAGAAGTGGGTGATGTTGAGACTGACAACCACTCAATCCACATTTATTCCTGCATCTATAACTAATCGAAGAGTGATTGATCTCCAGCGATTCAGAGAGTGATACACCGGTTTGAGTCAGAGGCTCAAGGGTCCCGGATACAGTCGGTTTTGCTTGTTCAGTGTCAAGCGGGCGTCTGCTGGTCTGAAAGACATTCATTGAAAACAGGGTGTAGCACCGCTCTTGGGGATTACAGTAAATACCATAAAACAAATTAAAATTTCTCGCATAAAAAGAATTTTTTTAAATGCGATTGCTGGAAGCGCCACTAACGACCTCAACAGGAAGATTGTTCCATAAGTTAACAACCCAGTATGAAAAAAACTGCTGCCTAAGAAAGTTCCGAAGACGGAGCTTGAAAAGCTCACTGTTATGTCCTCGACGACTGTCATTATTCGCTACAGTGACGAACTGATCAACGAGGTCTACTCTAAAGAGGAAGTATGTGAAAATTAAATCATCACGGAGTCGTTGAAATTCAAGTGGGCAAAGATCAAGAAATTCAAGTCGAGACTCGTACGCGACACTACTGAGATCCGCGGCTAGTTTAGTGACCGCGCGCTGGACACGCTTAACGGCGAGTGTCTTTCTTCAGACCGGTATACACACCTGATTAGCATATTCGAGGAGCGGTCTTATATAAACCCCGTACAACGTTTGGAACGCTCTCTCGTCTATGCGGATGAAAGTCCACTTAATCATCCTAAGGGAGTCAAACCCTTTTTTTGCCGCCATCTCGTGGTGATGCGTAAAAGATAGGTTAGACGACAACCAGATGGCCAGATCTTTCTTCAGATCGATTTTCATGATATCTGTTGTGCCGAGTGCACTATGCATCATGAAGGCGTTGCCGGAGTCACCACCGAGTGACATATGTGCACACTTATTGTCATTTAGTGTGAGACTCCAATCGTGCGACCAACGCTTAATCGCGTCAAGATCAATCTGTAATGCGCTGGGATCAGTGACATTCCAGATTTTTAGGTCATCGGCATATAAGAGAGCATTGCTGGAAATATTGTCCGAAAGGTCATTGATATAGATCAGAAACAACAGAGGACCTAGCACTGACCCTTGAGGAAACCCCGCAGAAATGAAAGAGGGAGATGAAAGGTCTGTTCCGGCTTTAACGCTAAACGTCCTATTATCGAGGGAAGAGACAATCCAGCGAAGAGCCTCTCCTTGAATACCATAGGTTCCCATTTTGTGTTTCAGGGGACCGTGTGTTACACGGTCGAAAGCCTTAGCAAAGTCGAAGAAGATGACACCTGAGATGGGGCCATTGTCTCTAGCCTCCGTCAGACTATCCATGAAAACAAGCATATTAGTTATGCATGACGGATTAGGAAGGAAGCCATGTTGGGTAGGGGAAGAAAGATGGTTTGATAAGATGTAGTTAAGGATGGCACGCTTTACTAAGCGCTCCATTATCTTACACGGAATACTAGTAAGGCTGATTGGCCGATAGCTAGCCGGAGAATGCCGGTCACCCGCTTGAAATATGGGCGTGACCGTCGCCTCTTCCCATGCACTAGGGAGAATGCCAATCTGGAGTGTCTGTTTAAACAGCTTATAAAAGGGTTCTGCCAGACTAGTAGCTGTCTTTGAGAATTCTGGGATGGATCTTGTCTGGACCCATTGCACTATATGAATTCATCTTAAGTAAAAGCCCTCAAAATCCAGTACAGAAAACTCGGCGGTACCGAGTGGTTGCCGGAAGTTTTGCGGTTGAAGGATAGGGTGACAGTCCGGCGGTGCGACATTGTAGACTGCCATGTCGTATTCCTTAAATAACGCGACGACAACTAGGGTGTCAGATGAGGTCTCCCCGTCGGGCAGTCGCAACGAAAGAGCCGAAGGTTTATTTTTTCTCAGTCGTCGCATATGCTTAAATAGGAAGTTTCTGTTCTTGCGAGCTTTGAAGAGGACTTTTTCTTGTACGCGTTTGGTGTGCTCACGGATTTACCATCTACACCTATTTCTGACAATGTGGAACGCGCGTAGGTCCTCCGCGTTTCCCGTAAGCTTGTGTTTCGCAAATAAATGGGAACGGTCGTCAAGGAGACGACGTATTCTGCGCGGAAGAGGTGGCCGATAAGAGAAAATGTACAGTTTGCGCGGCACAAATAAGTCGTCCGCTTTCTTAATTGCACTTTGAAGTGCGCAGTAGTTTTGGTCGACTGAGCCATAATCAAGAAGTAGTGAACCTAAGTAGCTCCTTAGGCCGTTAAAATCAGCCTGATTAAATTTTCGTAGTGTGGACTTCTTTACTGGTTGTTGTAACCAGTAACAGATAAGATCAAAGACGAGCAGAGATTGGTCACTGTGTCCAAGTGGTGGTTTGATGATCACTCTGTCTATCAAGTGGCTTTTATTAGTAGTGACTAAATCGAGCACAGAAAGATTCTGACCAGGAAGATGTCGCGTCCTGGCGTTGACATGCTGTGTCCGCGCTCTTCGTCGTACTAACGTCGATGAAGAAGTCGAGAATCCGCATACACATTCCTGGTGAGAAGTTGATGTCCAGTTTATCTTGAGAGCATTGAGGTCGCCCATAATGATTAGATGAATGAAGGGTTGTTGCCCTAGAAATTTGTCTAAGTTCACAAGAAGAGTGTCGTCGTCGGAGACGCCGGATGAAGGAGAACGGCAAATGAACTCCACTAGGAGTGAGTTTGGGCCACGCAGTGCCGGTCGAAATCACAGTGCATCACATTTATCAGAGAACTGAAAACCACTGATAACTGCTGGTGTTGGTGGATGTTGGTGAAGGAAAATCGCAGATCCCCCAATTCTCCCTCGGATGGAGTCACTTCGGTAAACTGTGAGGCTGCGGACCAACACTTGTGCGTATGTCACCGTTCCTACAGGACGCCTGGCCAGCGCTTTCGGTGTCGCAACTTGCGGACTCTGCATCTTTGACAAATCCCTCTTTTTTGGAGAGTGTTTGGGATTTTTCACCCATGGAAAATTTGACTTTTTTGTCTTTTGAATACAGGGCTTAAGGGGGTGGGGGGTAAAGTGCGCCGTTTGATGGGGCTATCGATAGAAATACCCTGTGAGACGGGGCAACACAATTCTTTCTGATTCACAGGCGGCTACCTCAACAGGCCCCTATGGTTCCGAATTCTAGGAAGGAAGAATTTTCTGTGAGGCCTCTTGGTGGCTTTTGGCCTGGGTAACTCGGACAACGGCATTTGTGTAGTGTCTTTAACACTTTTGCCCGTGTTCGGGGCGTCAGCAGTTGGAGTGGCGACTACGGAAACAGCGTTCTCGCTTTCCACCACTGGCACATAGGCCTGAGTGGATACTACTTGGGCAGAAACCACGACCTTAATCCCCAGTTACAGTTTCTGGTCGGCCATGATTCGTGACTTAGTGTTAGTCTGCTGCTCACGTTTTGTCCTCTCTTGCCAAGAGCGGTCGATAGAAACGCCACTCAGATAGACCTTGGTGGATTCCAGAGCCTCTGCTTTTTCCACCATTGTCTCGCGGCTCAACACGGTAGGCAAGTTTACCAAAAGGCCGAGTGACTTCTTGGTGGTTTTGGCGCGTAGTCTGCTCGGGAGTACGGGGTTTGTAAGGTCCGGGGAGAACGAAGAAGCTAAGACTGACTTGGCTGGTTCGGTTGGTGAGGACCTTCTGAGGAGGCAGCCCCATAAAACAACTCTCCTTTCCCTGAGAGCCTTTTGTTTCATATTCGCCGCTGCCTCCTCCATATGTGCAGTTGACAGGGCAAGTGCCTTCCTAGTGACCGCATCACCAGAGTCTGCTTGTATTCCTCCATCCTATTTCCCATAGAGGAAACAGAAGGACATATATATATAGTGCTAAGAAGAACAGCTCCACATTTACAGTCGCAGTTTATTTGCGTCGCTTCACACTTCGTGACGCGTACGTAACTACCCAGCGGAGAAGCGGCGCCTTGACTTTCGTCAAACCTGCAGCTCATGCAAATAACATTTTGAGCGGGAGAAGCAAGTTGTTCATACTGATGTACGTTGGGGCCAGTGAATTTGAAGTGATACCACTTCTGGCACTGGTGGCACTGCCTACCGTTCTGCGCGGACATTTTGCATCCATAACGGCCGCAGATGTTCGCTGCCTCAATCAGTTGACTCCCAGCACTATTACATCTGACTCGCGTTACTGTCAACAGAAACAAGTGATACACAATACAGAACAGATACCGAAACAGATATAATGCAATCAAGACGTTTTAATATGTAATGATTAGGTATATTATTCGGTGACGAATAACAGTAATTGAATGCAACTTCTGATGCATAGGGCACCAATAAAGCAAAAAAAGCGAGTTACCCGCTCAACAGGAATAACTGACAGCCTTTGCTTTGAGACGGTCGACAGTCGTTCCGCAATGCTTATAGCTCTGAATTGTGAACACTGGTCCATATAGTGATTACCGTTACATTCTAGGCAAGGCAGAAAGTACCCCGGTTTTGATTCGTCCAAAATGCGAGTGGCCAGCGACGCAATACGGTGTCCACGGGCTTCAGATCGTTCGTTTTTATAAAACCCATCGCGTCTTTGGCTTGGTTCTCCTATGTGCATAGCTTGTGCAGCTGTTATCTCTGCGCAGTTTCACACGAACTCGTACAAGTCCATGAAAGTTGATTCCCGAGGTGTTCGAAGTATGCTAAAGGATATTTTGAACCAATCGAGCTGTAGCACATGAAGCAGTCGCTAAACTATCGGCGCCACAGTCACGGACGTATTCAGATCCGCCTCGTACTGCATCTGCTCTATGGTATTAAGACAAGCTTTCATCTGTACTAATAGCTTGTTTAACGCATCTCCGTCGTCCGTTCTCACAAACATTTTAGTAACTAGCTGACTGATGTGGGCCCGAGCTATTAGGTGCGGACGACCGAAACTCGCCTCCAGTGTCTTCATGGCAACCCGGAAACCCTCTTCAGGCTCGTGAGATTTTTCATCCCTGTGTGATGTGGAAGTAATTCTCACGGTTTGGTCATTTCCTGTCAGCAAAAATCGATGAGTAAATAATTGTTATACTGCCCTAAGCAATAATTAACTTCAACAGTTTATGTCCCTGAGTTATCGGTAACATATACCAATCCGATCGGCGATTTCATAGCGATCAACGTTCTGATTCTTCTCAGCATGAACATAGCCATCTTATCCCTGTTGGCGGCATATTAACTAGAATCTATTGAATGTTGCTAGAGGTTACCAAGTTTACGTTATTTCCGTTTGGATGTTTGAAAATCTTGATGCACAGAATGTGGACTTAGCAGATTATTAGACGTAGTTGCACATATTATATCTTCTACCTTCCAAAAGTGCACGTTATTAACATACGCATATTGCTGATCCATAAACTATGTACTAAACGAAGCAAACCGTGCTGGCTTTCCTCACTGAACTGATCGCACAGAAAAATTCATATTTTCACGTGCACATTAGTGCGTGTCATTGAGACGCACATATTCCCTAGTAAAGTACGCCAATTCTAGTTATTCTGGTAGGCAGAAGGATCTGTGGATTTCAGTCAGTATGAGAACGGTTTAATAGTGCATGGACGTTGTTACAGTTCAGTCCAAAATGAAGGAGCATAACGTTTATGTGGTTTGATCTGCTACACAAATATACTCCCCAAACACTGTGATAGCTCATATAGGCTGGACTCGCTTATAGCCCGTGGGGAAATTGAGGGTTTGTATTAAACTGAATCAATCGAAGACTGAACATTGTATTCTTTTATTGCTGACGAATATATATTTTCATGCATAATTGGGGGACAGCAGTCTGCAAATTTATCTTGCAGTATTATTGATGGTATTCTCTGGTGAATTTGTTTCAGCGATCTATTGCGTGGATATTTAATCAGAATTTTCTAATTTAATTGTTATTTTTTGACAACTTTCATACTCCACAGTCCGCATACCTTTTATCTACCACCCTGTCTGTCTAGAAAATATTTTTATATAACAAATTATAATCAAAACCGGTCGTCAGACAAGGTCGATTGATGTCAAAACCACTTGCTCTAGCTCTAAATTAGATATTGAACGACCTAAGGACACATGCTGTAGGTCCAAGACTTGCAAAGGCCCTTCCCAAGGTGCCACCTTTAAAGGGGCTGAAGATAAACCGGTGGTTCCCACCAATACCCCTCTAACTAAGAACTGTTCTAATCCCCCTAGACAATGTATTGGCGAATTTACTTGGTAAGGTATCTAACTTAGAAGCTGAACTTGCCCAACTAAAAACAAGCCATACTGTATTCGATTCTCTAAAGGAAAATCTTATCTCCCTATATTACATCTACAAAGTGCCGGAAAGTCCCAAGATGGATAACATAGCATGTTTCTCACCACGTTGACAACAGAAATCACAAAACGGATGCGTTGCAACAATAATGCCATCGTATTCAATGTGCCAGATAGGCTTCACCTCGACGGCATTAAGAAACTACTCACGAGGATTACTGATATGGACTCGACATCATATACCTGCATTCGTCTTCGTAAGAAGAATCAAAAAATCTGATGCATACTTTTGTTCAAATTTCAGAGCGAAACAACTGCGAGACAGTTCATCAAACGTGAGGACATAATCAAGTCCAAAACCTCCCTTAAACTAATAAGAATTATGCAGGATAGAACGGCACTTGAGCCGGGACTGTTAAAATCGCTTATTGCTCAAATCTGTCACCTCCAAGCGTGTGGCTCAGGACACATTCAAACAGGATGCTACGATGTCCAAGGGTAATGAATCGGTCCAGCTGAATGTGTAGCTTCGTCCTGTTGTATCGCACCTGAGCATGTCAGTGTTCCTCTTGAAAACCCCAACGACACAATAGAGGACATCATACTTGTCAATTTGACTAATTTAAAATTAGATCTTGACAATTCCAGCAACCTGCCTTACGAAATGGCAGCCCTCGTCAAATAGTCAATTTCCAAACGAGAGCATGTAAATAAACGTGCCCACATTGAAATGGGACGTTTAGATTTCAATTTGTGTACGCGGTAGCTAAATCAGACAAAGTAAGACTCAGACCATCTACCAGTCAGACACACTCCAGCATTTTAATTTTAAACTTACCCCAAAGGAACCCAACAACTGGCCACCGGTGGAGCACGGGCTTTAATGAACGCTGCTCAAGTCATTATCCTACGAGTCGTTCGTGTTTACCTACTCCGCATTACAAGGAAAAAAATAAGCATGTAACCCCATACCCTCACCCAGGGGAAAAACGTATGTATCTAGTACCAACCCCTAATCTTTGGCTTCTTCCTAACAATAGCAATCTCTTAAGTGACACATCTTTTAAAACAAGACTCAACCAGAACCCTACTATTTCCACCAGAGTTGCTTATTTCATGCATAACGCTCCTTTTAATACGAACAACCCCCACAGTATTAATGCTCACCCAAATGCAACTCGTCATCCGTTCGCTGACAACGTGCATGTAGGTATCCATTTCAACCTTACCCATTTTATTGCGTCAAACACCGTTCAAACCTCCCGCTGCCCAGTCCACCTCCCGTATCCCCACTGCCCCACCACACCTTACTGACACTTTTCCAGAATTTTCTGTCATGGAATCAGGTGCAGGCGACATTCTATTAGTCATCGATGCGCTCACCATAACCGCATCAGACCAAGTGTCGTCATCAAAGTATCTGAATCAGAAAAACCCTTCTATTTTTGACATTTTTAAAGGTCTAAAAATGACATCGAATAGGGAAAATTCATTAAGTTTATTGCTTTTGAATGCACGCCCAATAGTCAATAAGATGCATATTTTTAGATATTTCACCTTCTTATATAGTCCTACATTATTCTGGTCAGTTAAGCTTGGTGTACCCCTAAGACTTCAAACACACAACTAAATGTTATAGATTATCATATGTTCCGTAAAAATCGCGGTACAGGACGTGGCGGTGGATGTTTAATTTACTTAAGGGACCAGTTTTCTGCAACCATACTCGATAAACCGTGTCTTGATACAATTGATGACTCATTGTGGCTATTAGTGTCAACTGAATCCTGTGAATTACTCTTAGGATGCGTCTACAGACCTCCTAACGTCACTCATGACGACATGACCAATCTTATTAATGGACTGAGTTATGTATCAACATTGCCCACACAGTATACAGTAATTGGTGGAGATTTCAATATGCCCAATATTTCCTGGACTTCCTTCACAGCCCCTGCAAATCAAACAGAGTTTCTCGCATGTGTGCAAGTAAATGGTTGGCGCCAACACGTTTTAACACCTACCAGACTAGACCACACTTAAGATCTCATTTTCACAACAGGTATCTCTTCTGCTAAAGTATTCGTCCTAGAACGGTTTCCAGGAAGTAATCACAACGTGGTCAACTTCATGTTTGACCTAAAAGCTGCAAAAATATTCAACATAACATGTTATCGCCAAATAAAATTAATCAACTGGAACATATTCGCCACTCTGTTGAGGTTCTTGGTGTGGAACACATTCTTTCTGATCTCTGACCCTAGTATTGCAACCGAAGTATTAAATGAACACTTCAGGTTGTGTATGAATATCTTAGCCCCGGAAAGATCAAAACGCCGCAATGTGTGTGGTATAGACAGTAGTCTCACTCCGGAAGGGCAATGTAAGCTCAAAAATCTGAAATCACGGCACCGAAAACCACTTGATTTCTGCTTTATTATTCAAATGCATAAAATGTCCGACACTATAAAACAATTGAACCAAAATGCTCCACCTAAATGAGGAAAAAAGTGCGCTGAGTTCATGCAGTTAGTGAAACGCAGAAACTGTACAAGAGACTCTATTATCTCGCTAGTTACATTACAGAACAAAACTACCGTAGATGGTCCAGTAACAATATGCGAGGTCTTCAGTTCGTATTTTGCTGCTTCCTTCAACATTGAAGAAAATATATCGCCTCTATCTCTCCATGTAAAAACGAACACGTTCCTAAGCCACGTTACTGTTGATGCAGTGAAAATACACACTCAGTTAGCTGCTATCAAACCTTCTTATCGTCTTGGTCCAGAGGGTATACATCCTGTTGCTTTCACACAAGGAAGGGATGGCATTCCTCTTCTCTTGCCTAACATTTATACACTTTCTCTAACCTTAAGCTCCTTCTCACACCAATGAAAAATGTCTATAATTCAGCCCCGTTAGGAAGGTGGCTCGCGACAAGACATCAACAATTATCGTCCCATTAACCGTACTTCAATTTGTTTTAGAGTGTTGGGAACGATAATTTAATGTCGCATGGTTGAATTTTTATTATCACAAAATCTTATTAACCGCTCCCAGCATGGGTTCCTCAACAAACGTTCGTGCATGACGTGCCAGCTGGAATTCTTTAATCATGTTACAAAATCTGCTGATTCAGGGAATGCAATTATTATTATACTTTCGGATATGCAAAGGCCTTTTAATCGTGTGCCTCATAAGCGCCTTCTGATCAAAGTGACATCTTTCGGTATATGTGACCCATTGCTTAGCTGGTTTGTCTCATACCTTGTGGACTGCACACAAACAGAGAAAATAGGAGATAACAGTTCACTACCCAGACCAGTCACCAGTGAAGTGAATCAAGGAAGCGTCCCGAGACCGTTACTGTTTCTCATGCATATAAACGATATATTTGAAGTTTTCAAGCATGACAAAGTACTCCTATTCGCTTATGACATTGAACTTGTCTACACGTTTCCTCCTGGCGATCTCAGTTCTTTCTTGGGAAATATACGGGATGACTTAATGTCATTGGAGTCTTGGTGTCATACTTGGCGGATGAAATCCTCAGCCAATAAATCCACCATCGTCACACACGGTTGTCATATACCAGAGGACTTTAGAAAGCTGGATGGTCATGGTATTTCAACTGTCAACTCAGTCCACGATCTGAGTATACGTTACTCAAACTCAGTCAATTTCGCCGAACATATGTTCTTCCTAGCAGTCAAAACTAGACGAACGGTTGGTTATACTGAGCACTCATTCTTCCCTCCTGCAGCTAGACTACAGCTTTATAAGCTGTGCGTGCGACCCCAACTTGAGTACTGCACATTCATATATAGTCACTTGCGCAAATCTGCTGGGCCACCTCTGAAAAAACTCCAACATGCATTCACGATGGGTTTAGTGGGTCATCCGTCTCCTCTGAAATACAGAGAACGCTGCCAGACGCTTGAACAGGATCCTCTTTGGCTACGGCATCTCAAGCTGAACCTTGCACTAATGTATAATGTAGTTTACGGCAATAAATTTACTGTCATACTCGCGATTCGCCCTCGGCATGGCTCACAATACAACATCAGGACAAAGAGCTTCCTTTGACAGCTCAGAAATCCCGTGAAAACGGTGTTCAAATTTTTCCCTAGTAAAATATACCTACATTTGGAACAGATTCCCACATGCAATTAGAGCCTGTAAGAATATACATCAATTCAAACGAAGCTTAGAAACTTTAATGACATTAAGGAACGTCATGTCCATTTTCAAACTCTGCATGCCTGAAGAAGATATCTTTGAAAACGAACCTAATAACATCTGAACATCTGATCTAATCTAACAACATCTGAGGGTTAACCTATACCACATGATGCAATGCCACACACACTTCGAACTGATCAAAGCTATCAACTTCACCATTCGAGGTATTTATCAATTTCTAAACTTATCATTTCTCCAGCAGGTTAGATCTTGTACATAGTTCTGCCCCAAACCTGCAGCTGAACAACAAAATTATAGCCAGCACATGGTAACATTATGCACACCCCCGTTAGTAGTAGCCAAGCCATCCTGGTACATTCATACCTCATACTTGATGATTACCAGTTGTGTGTAGTTATCGACTACTGTGCAATGGCTGTGCACGTTAAAACTGTTTGGAAAATATATATAACTTAGCCTGTTCGCCTCATATGATCACGTACAAATATATTACTCTTCCTATCATAACAGACCACCTGACAACCTACCCGTGTTGCTAAACATTTTTTCCATTCTACATAACGGCCGTACATACTAAATCGACAGCGGAATTCGGCTGTTATCATATACTAGGAAAAACTGTGAATCGATCTCTTTTCGCGTTATACGATAACAGTTGTTTGTTAAAGATATATATGTTATTTACCAACACAAAACCATACATTTTATATAAAAGGTTTGGTGAGAAAATATCAGATTCCATTATTCGTCATACTTCACATAATCATTTTACGTTCTCCTGTTTATCACGTAATTCTGCTTTCCATTCTTGATTCCATGATAAATTCTAACGCAAGAGAACATCCCATAACGTCTGAACAATCAAAATCCCACACTGGTTGGACAGTTTACGAGGTCTATGAAAGTCTACCGATTTTGAAAAAATAATGAAGTCTAGTCCAGAAGATTATCCATTTCTCCAAAAAATTGGGGCCCTTTTATCGTTCTTCAAATTCGCAAACGTTTCTACATATTTTTCCCGAACCGTCTACATCCAATGATGACGAAATTCTTTGAATGTTCACCTGCTCCACTCTGAAAAATCTTTCTTCTGGCATGACTTTGAATATAAGGCTAACATTAACCTTATGAAGCGAGAATTAAGCGATTCAGCAATTGATACACAGGTTTGAGTCAGAGACTCAAGGGTCCTGGATCCAGTCGGTTTTTCTTGTACAGTGTTCAGCGGGTGTCTGCTAGTCTGAAAGGCATTCATTGAAAACAGAGTGCAGCACCGCTGTTGGGAAGTACAGTAAATATCACAAAACAAACTAAGATTACTCGCATAAAAGGATTTTTGGAAAATGTGAGTCAAGTATTGTTTTAAAGTGATCGCTAGAGGCGCTACTGACGACCTCAACAGAAAGACTGTTCCAGAAGTTAACAACCCAGTATGAAAAACCTGTTGCCTAGGAAAGGTCTGAGCAGGAAGCTTGAAAAGCTTCATGTCATGTCCTCTCCGGCCGTCATCATTCGCTACAGTGACGAACTGATCAACGAGGTCTACTCTAAAGAGGAAGTGTGTGAGAATTAAATCATCGCGGAGTCGTCGGAATTCAAATGGGCACAGATCAAGAATTTCAAGTCGAGACTCGTACGCAACACTACTGCAATCCGCGGCTAATTTGGTAGCCACTCAGCATTTTCTACTGAACATTGAAAATTTTGAGAACTATCGTTTCAAAAGCAAGTGAGCCAAGTGCCTCTTCAGAAACTAGACGTCTCCTCTATTATATTGTCTGTTTTGTTATTTTATTCCCATAAGTATTGTATTGTATTTACGGTATGCGTTTCACTTCAAAATGTGTATATTGATCACGCTTATATGAACGTGTTTCCCACAGATGCATTGAGAAATATGCTATTATTAGTATTGTTATTATTATTAATATTATTATTAGTATATACCAATCCGATCGGCGATTTCATAGCGATCAACGTTCTGATTCTTCTCAGCATGAACATAGCCATCTTATCCCTGTTGGCGGCATATTAACTAGAATCTATTGAATGTTGCTAGAGGTTACCAAGTTTACGTTATTTCCGTTTGGATGTTTGAAAATCTTGATGCACAGAATGTGGACTTAGCAGATTATTAGACGTAGTTGCACATATTATATCTTCTACCTTCCAAAAGTGCACGTTATTAACATACGCATATTGCTGATCCATAAACTATGTACTAAACGAAGCAAACCGTGCTGGCTTTCCTCACTGAACTGATCGCACAGAAAAATTCATATTTTCACGTGCACATTAGTGCGTGTCATTGAGACGCACATATTCCCTAGTAAAGTACGCCAATTCTAGTTATTCTGGTAGGCAGAAGGATCTGTGGATTTCAGTCAGTATGAGAACGGTTTAATAGTGCATGGACGTTGTTACAGTTCAGTCCAAAATGAAGGAGCATAACGTTTATGTGGTTTGATCTGCTACACAAATATACTCCCCAAACACTGTGATAGCTCATATAGGCTGGACTCGCTTATAGCCCGTGGGGAAATTGAGGGTTTGTATTAAACTGAATCAATCGAAGACTGAACATTGTATTCTTTTATTGCTGACGAATATATATTTTCATGCATAATTGGGGGACAGCAGTCTGCAAATTTATCTTGCAGTATTATTGATGGTATTCTCTGGTGAATTTGTTTCACTCATCCACTTAGATTATCACGAGAAATAGTTGTTTTCATTAGAAATCCAAGTCGAGACTGACAAGTAACGGCCAACGCTCCAGAGGTGAAATTCAACTCTGTACATCTGAACGCGGTGCATGTCAAGAAATCCTAGTTCACAATCCAATTCACAATATTCACCAAAGCTTCGTTTATTGCGGTAATGTATGTCCTTATGGAAGATGTGAGCATCGTGGTGTTGCTTAGCAATGAGATTTATACACTTTAAACAGTAACCATAACAACGTGGTTTGTAGCTTTTTGAAATATGTATGTATCGGAACACTGGGAGAGTAGGCAACTGGACTGTGGCAGCTCTGTTGTAGGTGAATGTGATGTGTACTTGGTGTCTCTCGTTTTTCCAATGGAATGCAACTTATGTATCCTATGTTTTGATGAGTTATTCCTTATAGTCCGTCTTGACATCCTGGAGTGTATAATGATATAGGATAGTTATTATTAGTTAGACATTCACATGAAATTTTCCCTTGTGCATTTTCACACGGATTGGGAATATCACACACAGACAATTCCTGGGTTCGTTTTCTTTGCTTCACAAGATATCTGCTGAACTGGTTGTAACGTATTTCCAGAGTATGCTTTAGCTTTCAGCTTTGGTTCAGCGATCTTATTTTATCTCGATTGCTTCTCCACATTGACGGCTACCGCCAAGTCCCTTTTAAACAAACTGCATGAAACTTGGTGTGCACGGATTATTCCGAGCTATTGCAAAATTACCGATCAGAATATGTCCTTCCTGTACATGCCTTTTCCCAGATTGCTGTCGGCTCTCCTGCTTATTCCGCGGTTTAGAATACTAGGCTCGTTGTACAATGATTGGTGCTCAGTCGTAAATTTGAAATGGTGAAGAAATGAATGTGCGTAATCCATGAAGTTGTCAGTTGTTTCTATACCTGTTAAGGCATGCGTATCCCCGAAATACCTCCACCAAATTCTGGGTTGATCAGGAGCGCGGAACAGCAGTTTTTTTCTAGATCTTTTATTACCACTCCGTCTGTTTGCTGATGGAGGACCTCCATGAACTTAAATAAGATAGACCGTAAACATTACTGCGTAGTCTCTATAACACCAGTAATTGATAAACCTGTTCATTCAGCCAAACCGGCATCTGATTCAGGAAGCTGGTATCTCAATTTTAGACTTTCCCCTACCAGAATCTTGGTGAACAATGAAACATTTTCAAAGCTAATTAAACATTTTTTCATGGGTTATGCTACGTTCTTTCAGTTTGGTAACCAACTCTGTATGATTCCGAATAACATGGTCTGCACACTCACCAAGAGGTTAACTTGTACAAGGCAAAAATTTGGCCAGGGTATATTTTGGGGTTCCTGTGTAGTCAACAATTGGCAACAGCTGCATCGCAGATTTATGTAGTTTCGATAAACAGTAAAGTCCCAAATCTGATGCTGTTTTCGGATATAGGGTAAACCATAGTGATTTACTCAGGCTGACTTTCAATATCTGTCTATCATTATACGCGCCTGGGATCGTCATGCTATGACCTCAGGTGAACCGTGATCACATTCATTCTACTGGTAGCCTGTCTGCACATCGCCTGTTGAACACAAACTCACCTCATTTGAAGCTGGCACGATGTAAATTTCCTGACTTGATCCGCATGATAAAAGCCTTCCGAGAGGGCCAAAACGTTGCAAAACCGCTAACTCTTTCACTCTTAAAATCGTCACTGGTTGACCAAATAAATTACCTGATAAAGATGTCATCAACTTTATTTTGAACTACTACCTGTGGTTACATCTCATTGACTTAAACCTTGCTTGTTCTGCGGCACAATCAGTGTCTCAACGTTCTAGTTTGCTCCCTCTGGTTGATCTTGCCTTTCAGTTTGTGAGTCGATGAATCAAATCGGAAGGATTGTGAATTTATCTATTGATATACCTGGTAACCTCTCTGGGACTTACTATCACGATTTTGGTGCACGTCGTCTGTTGTCCCACAATTTCTACAGCGATCATCTTTTGAAAAATTATGCGATGAGGTTTGTGTGCATTGGCAATACGATATAAATAAGTGTAAAACTAATCAGATGCTATATAACACCTGCGGTAGATATTCGTGAGAAACTAAGCCTGGAGCTAAGAGGATGCAATTAATGTGTTCTTTTTGATATCTGGTCAGCACGTTTTAATCTGACTGGAAACACAGACAATGTCTTCAAACCCATTTTGGACTAGTGGGGTAGATTCGCTGTTCCGAATTCAGCCGAAGCCTAGATTGTCCACAAATGAGTTTAATGTAAATTGACAAATTCGTTACACCACATAGGTCCAAAGGTGGCCTTGGTGGGTTCAAGGGTGAACTTTTGAGGTGTGGGCAGTTAGAGTGCCGGATTATTTGGTGGATGTCGTATGACACAGTGGCATGGACGGGTAAGTGAGTTCAAGTGTGAATGATTCTGAGCTCCAGGCGTGACCCTCACGCGTCTGGGTTTGCTGTTTCTGTTGCTGGTTCGAATCAGACCGAAGACCATATCAATATCGGTTGCTTGTGTATCTTCATAGAGTCCCACATTTGAACCTACAGAAAGAGTACACCCACATAGATAGTCAACGGTTTTTACGAGTGAGAACTCGAGTAACTTAGAGCACACATAAATGGCAAACACCTTGTTGCTGTCCACATTCGACTGGAGGTTTTGAGAACAGTTGATAATATTTCATTATAAAAAGCCGATAAGAGTGAAGGAAGTGTTTTGACGGAAAGTTCAAATTACTCATATAAAGTGAAATATATTGGGGGACATGTTTAAATTAGTCAGCGCGTTAAGCGAAAAACCTATTGCCGATGCGATCGTGGAAAGCATTTCCAGAGTTGCAACAAACCTGCAACAATAGGGTTTGACTGACTACGAGGCATTCGAATGAATTAATCCAACCGGAACGATCATACCCAGACTCTGTGGTTTACCGTCGGCTCAGAAGGACTGATGGCTACTACACCCGATTCTTGATGTGTACAATTTTCTACACCAGTCGACAACACGGTAACTGACAGAGTTGCTAGAGCCCACTTGGCAGAACAACGCTACGCATTCGCCAAACGGTACGTTCAAGCCCATCAATTTCAGCCCAATATTTAATGTGAAAAACGGGATTTAGTTTTCCTCCGTTCGCGCAAGTGTCACTCGTAGAAACCTTGAGTAGCTTTGTGAGTATTGTTGTTCCGTAGGTTTAATCGTGGGCGTACCTAAAGACAATCAAGCAACCGATATAAACTTGCACGTATCATGTACAGTTTCAATTTGGTCAACGAATGTTTCTTTAACTCTCAACCGTTTGACGTAATTATGCGACTGATTGCGCTCTGATTTTGCTCGCTTAAAAATCATGGTGATCTAGAACGTTATGTAATTTACTGGACGACGAATAGCCGAAAGCAGACTGTTCGCCATTTATCTATTATTCGCAAGATGAGTTTTGTCTGCTGCCAATGGATTCCTGTTGATTTTGTTTCAGCGTTCAAACTTTTGTTCACGCAGCAGTGGAGAATTACGGTAACAGTTCTTCCTGAATGATGAACTAAGTGGATCTCTTCCGGTTGGTTAGTTGCTGCGTTGTTTCTCCATGCCGGTTTTACCAAACATTACAGACTGTACTTTAAAGAGGCACGGTAGTGAATGAACATGTTAAATTAACATACTATGAGTAAAGGAATTTCTGAACCTATTTCTAAAATTTCCTGGTTTGGCTAGTTTGCCCCCGTCCGAAGTCTGTTTCAGATATTTCGATATGCCATTCTGCGCACAAAAATTTCCGCTGATTTCTGAAGTTATTGTTATCATATCCTATAGAGATATTTATGTTATAAATCGAGCGCTACAAACCTACTCTGGTCATCTTTAGTTATTAATCACAATCAACAAAAACATTCTTGTATCCAATGTGATACACGTGGTTATTTTTCTAAATGTACAGCAAAACAACATGGTTGTTGCTTATGCAGGTGAACTAAAATATGTACTTCTAAATGTGTACTTCATCTATACTAAATATATCACGTGATTTACAAGGGTCATATATAACACACTGCGGAATGAGCAATTCATACACGTTCGCAGTCTCAACAGGACGATAAACATATCCGAAGTTATGAAATACACTGGGTTGGCTTTGTTGCTTGTGTGCTTCTCCTTCCACATGACACTATCACGTAAGTCGAATAGTCTGTGTATGTTCAAATATGATCTCAGAAAGTTGGTTGATTGAATGACTGTATAGTTTGGTGAAGACGTTTGTAGACCACATTTTGACAACAAATTTACGTAATGATTATCTAATACAGTAATATATGAAGACCTATCACAATATCTCGTTAAGCCAAAACGCCACCACAATGGATGATCTCGATCCGAAGTGTATTGTTCACGTTTGACATTTTAAGTACGTCACTGTTGAGGTTTACTGAATTGGTTTGGGAGGTGGCATGCTTAGATAACTCAAAAATGTGAGGTGCACTCAACGTTGAAAGTCTTACCAGTGCTGTAAACATAAACAGCATTGCGAAACAATTTGAATTCGTTGTTGAGATGTGGATACTATTTTGTGGTTTATTTCATTTGTGGTATTTTTTATACACAAGTCATCAGGCTAGACATAAGAAATGAGGGAGCACATTTTTTTTTATAAACATGCTCTTCATTTTAAGTTTAATCGTAAATGCATATTTATAAATTATACACTGGCTGTTATACAAAGTAACGATCGCCTCAGACAACGTCTCTAATTGTAACTGGGACTCATCACATGCCTAAACAGAGGCTATGGTTACACCAAGGAATGCTTGTAACGGTAGAACATAGGCACAAAAGGTATGTGTACAAATAAAACCGATGATATATTAATGAAATAGGAACAACTCATTGATAAGTCAAGGTCTGCTGAATTGAATACGTCACCACACGAGAGAACGACAGAGCCAGAAAACAGCTTCGGAAGACAACCGATGGAGAATACTGTCAACACAAATACTCAAGTGTCCTCATTAAAAACAAAAATATGTTGGATAACAAACACCCAGTAGTTTTAATGTGACGGAGTGAGGTTTAACTGGTCATTGGGAAATGACAATCAAAGCTTGGTGCCGAAAACAACGCTATTTGTCCTTCCAGTGATGAAGGTCTTTCTTAATAAGACGAAAAATTTGCCGTAATGCACAAAACATCAGTGAACGTGAAACCACATATTGTCTGTGTTGGATATACGCGATGAACAAATGAATTGACACCGACCGCAAAATGTGACGGAATTCATTTGTTAATTACTACGTAACGCTCTTAATTATGCTAATGTGGCAGCTACAGTGTATGGGTTGATGATAGACATACGAAATAAAGAAATGACAGAATTATGTAGTATGAAGATAAATACAAGAACAGTAACTGCTGTTACTGAAACATGCTTATATTGTGCGGTCGGACAAGTAGCACAGACGTTACAAAATTAACATCACGGCAACAAACAACCTTAACTGACTCATGGGAAACAGCTGCAAGTATACGGTACAACTGACGGGTAAAATATAACCTGTATGCTATTTAAAGCAAGTAAATTATTGAGTTTTTATTCAAATGAACATAGGCTACAGTGTGACAAATGTGTCGAAACTCAAACAAGCTGCTGAATAGATTCGACAGCTGAACTGAACGTGACAATTTCAGATGTGGTTTGAAAGTGTAACAGGTTGTTAATGGAGTAATTATTTATAATTTCTAATGAAAAAATGCGTGAAATTCAAAGTGATTTATTTTTGGTCCACCACAAGTCTACTGATACTAAGACTGCAAGTCACTTATTGCGAGCTATGCTTGATTTTTTATCTGAGAATTGTACGAGTTAATTTAATCTTTGCATTTTCGTGAATGTTCTTATGAGATTTGGCTTTTCTATCATTGTCACGATAGGATATATTGCGTGAGTATTGCTAAGTCTTTGGACTCGCTTCGCCTGAGGCTATTTTAGCTAGGCGAGTGATTCGTGAAAGTACAGACTATTTGAGCAATTTCAGCGATCTGTTCACGTGTTGGAGGTTGAAGGCCCAAGGCACCCAGATCCAGTCAGTTTTTCTGTTTCGATGTCGGTAATGTTCTGTATACCTAAATGAGAATCGTCAAATAAAGTGTGTAACACTGCTCTTTGGGGGTTACAGAGAATGTCGAGATTAGAGTAAAATACTAATCGCACGACTTCTCAAGTAGATCAGAATCTAATAACTCTTTTAAACGGCCAATAGAAGATCATCTGAAAGGTCATTCCATTGAGTGCTAATCGTGTAAGACAAGATATGTTGCCTAAAGAAGACTGGGGGCCGAAACATATAGATCATCTTGTCATGACATCCTCGACGATTAACAATTACTGCGGTAAATAATTGTTGCACGAGTCCTGTGCTAAAGCAAAAGTGTCTTAGGATCAAGTCGCTGCGGAATCTTTAAAATTCAGTTAGATAAAGGCCAGTTTGAACTCACCACAGAGCAACAACATCCATTTTGAGCATACAATGGCGTATTACTTATTATGCAAGAGACAGCTAACCGAAGCCATAATAAGTTTCAAATCCACCCCGCCATAATCCATAATACATAATACAACGGGGTATCAAGAAATGGTTTTACTTCAGTTCATACGTTTCTCTGCACTGTAATGTTAGTAATGTTTGTTTGTCCCAATAATTACAAAGGTCGCCGAAGTGTTACATATAATAATTAAGGAAATCGTACGTTTCCAAGAGAGCATTTTGCCCAAAATCATGTTTGAGTAACCGCAACCCACGTCTGCACCCACTGCGTATTCATGTTAGATGTGTAATTTCTTTCCACTGACACCACTGACACATTCGCGCACAAATTGACTCATGGATGTGAAATCGAAATTCTAAATACTGTACAAGTTACTAAGGAAATAAATTTCTTGTTTCGTTGAAGAAGTCGTGGTCCAGGACAGTGGTTTGTGCTTGAGATGGAAAATGAAGTTTTAAACCATGTGAACCTTTGATAAGATGAATCGAGTATTCTTGTTCTATACCTCCTGTAAAGATTAACATATTTAGATGATTAACCTACGAGGTTGCCGTGATTTCGATTCATGTAATGCACATTTCCAGCCGGTGATCACAAAATAATCATATCTGGTTTCAACAATAGGCATGAAGTATTACATTAGGTTGTTGAGAGTCTTCTTAGAACAATTCATTAGAATGGTTGAATCCACTGTATCAATTGCACCTCAACCCTTTAGCTCAGTCATAAGGGACGTTAAACAGAGAACATTGATTAACACTGTTGTGGCAAATTCTTGAATATACTACTAGTAGTACAGCCATCGATATACTTCGAGGCTCTTCTCAACATATTATAGAGGCATTTCTGACATGCACGTTGGTTCGAGCATTCCAGTTCAATGCCTGATTGAGTGAGAACTACGTCGAACGTTGTTTGTATAATCCATTTGGAGTACACGAAGATATTTTCACAATTACCGTAACAGTTCCTATTTCTGAAACGATTATCCCGAAGCCTATTCATTGCTCTTTGATTTCATGAAGTTTTAACAGAATTAAATGGAGTGACAACCTCACAGTTGGATCGTAAGTTTCCCGTGAACTGTATGAATTGCGCTGGTTTGAAACGAACCACATTACTCGGTGATATGAAACAATCAGATGTGACTGACGCACACACGTTTGAGTGCATTAGACCATTTTGACATAGCACATCTCGAACGTGTTGGAGTTCATCCGACAGAGTATCTGTCGTGCGTATCCTTTTACCTCTGCTTGTAAAGCAGCAGACCAAATTCCGCTTATACTTCAGCGGAACAAAGCTGAGGAAGTGTGCGTATTGGCCAGTCTACGTGTTTTTCCTATGAACTGCTCTTTGAACTGACCAATCAATTCTACGGAGCATGGCAACATTTAGAAATGATAGTTGATTATTCATCTCTAATCCAATAGTGAATGTGATGTTCGAGTGCGCACCACTATAGTCACGTAACAGAAACCGTGTAACATCCCTGTAGTTTATCAAACAAAACATGTCGTCTACGTAGTGTCT
The DNA here is from genome assembly GCA_013368495.1 of Paragonimus heterotremus. Classification (NCBI taxonomy): domain Eukaryota; kingdom Metazoa; phylum Platyhelminthes; class Trematoda; order Plagiorchiida; family Troglotrematidae; genus Paragonimus; species Paragonimus heterotremus. The sequence continues at coordinate 26,384 of LUCH01004022.1, read as the reverse complement.
ATAGACTTGTGTGCGTCAATCACAGCTGATAGATTGAAGTGTGACATTATTTGCGTCAGTTTTTCTCCTGTCGATTCATTCTATTCATATCCACTGTCATCCAAGAGATTATCATGATTGATTCCATGGTTTGGTAACAGAATTAAACGGGGTGACAACCTCACAAGTGGATCGTAAGTATTCTCCAACCTGTATGAATTGTGCTGGCTTGAAATAAAGCCACCGTTTAAACAGAAATAACGGCACTTTAAATCTTGTGATATATCTTCATATTTCACAACTTCAATGAATGATTTTTAACTTACGAATACAACTTGGTGCCTAACAAATAAACAAATAATGACAACAAGAATCCGTTTGTTTTTATTTTTGAAGCACCTCACATACTTCCTAGACAATGAGTTGGCATTCTGCAAATAGTTTTGAGCTATGTACCCGAAACCCACGTCCTTGAAATATTGTTCGAGACAGCCTTATGTCATTCACATTTCTGACTTGTCTTCTTGATTTAAAAATAATGAAATTCTTATCAGGTTGTATCCTGATGGTGGTCCGATGATAACAACGGTATCAATATAGCAAACAATGAAACACTTCTAACGTGGCTGGCTTACTGAGTAACTTCGTATGAGAACTGCTGATATTAGGAGATCAGAAGGTGTATTACTAAGATGGATGTTATATCTGACACTCGTACAATCAGATAATGCGCGGATGTATAGTTGTAAATTCATTTCTGGAATAACTATTTTTGAATACGGATGAGCGTGACATAATTTGGGTACAGACACATTTTTATACTAATTGCACAGCTGAAAACGTGCAACCGAGTCATGTTAGAAGTGAACTTTTACCGATGTAACCCGTGCCAAACTGTACGCAGAAATAGTTGTTAGGGTTTTATGAATCTGAATCCGTATGCGTGATCCAATTGGCCGTGAATTAAATCTCAACTATTAGGCAAGATAAAACGTATGACTTGATGTCGTAAGTTTTGCAGAGGATGAACGCGGTTCTATATGATAGAGATCTGCTCACAGCTAACAGTGAGCTGAAGATAGTGTGCAATGCAAGAACGAACCAGTGGACGCGTGTATGTGAGATGCCATAACTAGGAGTGATACAAGTTGCGTCAGTTTCATCATTGGTTAATTCTGTTCACAGGCGCTTATCGTGACAGTGTTGTAAATTAGAGTGGCATTATTATCTGTTTCATTTAACAAAGGAGAACTAATCATATTTAGAAGTAGACAACCCCTGTGACTTATCATGGTCGCTCAATGATCGATTATTGATAATTGTTGACTGAAGTTGATTTGGTGCCAATGAAAAACCCGTCAATTTGGCTACAAAATTACAGAAATCGTGATATCACATCACAGAGAAACTCCAATTGGACGATTTAGATAAAGCCAGACGTGAACTCTATTACCGCTTTTAGATTTGTAAAAATACGCTGACATCCACACTACGTGAAGAACAGAAATAAGGAGATTACATAAGTAAACTGAAAAATCCACTCAATTTAATTATCCAAAAGCTCGAGTGTTAGATTTTCTATACACGAGAAAATTTATCGCATGGGGAGCACCTGACTTTGATGGGTTATTTATCTGTCCAGCCTTACTATATTGCATTTCTTTCTATGCTGAACAGTGTACTGTATATGCTTCTGTTTGATTTAGTCTTCGATGGTAAGTCTCAAACAGTTGACACTGAAGTAATCAATTGACAAAATATATTTAGTTATGACGTCGTCATTGACGTCGCAATTCAATGAGAATTTCAGACCTGAGACAATACACTATCCATAGTTCCACTTTTTTCAACGGTTAAACAAGACTTGCATCATTCCCTCTTCAACGTCAAATTCCATTAATATTAAAGCGTTTCAGGTCATTAATCAATTGCTACCACTAAACTGTATATCCCATCCAGTCTAGTGAAATAAACGTTTGTTGTGTAATGCGCGTGTAGTGCATATCAGTGAACAGTTTAACCCAAAATTTTAATCTGGTCCACTCGGCAATTTTCAGAAATGGAAAACTGTGAGTTTCAGCTAACGAGTAGACTCTAGGAGGTGTGTTTATTTGATGTGACTCTCATACAGAAGACGTATACTGTGGAAGTACTTTGATTTAAAAACACGATAGTTGCAAAACATTTTTGAGCGCTGAAAATTCTTTTCCATTATGTTGCTTCCTGTGACTCTGTATAGCTAATCACCTGCTTACTGATAAATAATAGGGAATTACAGTTTCTCCTACAGATTTTACATAATCCACAATTGATTTCTCTCTGTCGCTTGCTGTTTTTGTTATTTTCACAACCCGAACCCAAAAACACAAATTTTGCAATCCGCCTCCCTCACTCATCAACTCGCATAGGCTGTCTGTCTATCAAATCGATACCTTCCCACTCTTATGAATACAGCCTTCTTACGAGCTGCAGTGACACTGCCAACTAATTTATCTGCCCTATAGTTGAGTAATTAGTTACACGTCAGGCTAATCTGAACTGATTTCCTCTGTTCGTTCTTACTTGTCGATCGCCTGTCTACAGTTTCCACCTGCTTGGACCCCTGACGGTCTACTGCTGCCAGTAATTGTAGTTTATCCCGCAAAAACCAACGAACCAAGATTTGTTTCTTGTACTCAATCATATTGCTTATATTGATAGTAACATGTTTCCGGCGCTAATTTGGTTTTGATAATCGATACCATTGGTTACACGTGTGCCGTTCAAAGCATGTCTGAATAACGTACATTCGTGTAAATCAACTTCGCGACTAACTGAGATTCACTTTTGGAATAATTGTGTGTATTACCAGTGTGGAATCGCTTCGTTATACTGGGTAAGTTAGAACTTATACACCACATTACTGGAAGCGTGACAATACCAACGAATCATGCGTGTTCATTTTTAATCGCTTCCAGAAAGGGAATATCTCGAAACCGGTGAGCAGCAAATCTGATTTTATGACAGTTTTGTAAATATCCTGTGCGGCGAAACATCTATCTCTTACTTGAAATCATTTTGTCCCTTTCTATTAGGTGGATATGAAGATTGTAAGTATCAACTCAGTAAAACAAAATCATATTCGAATAATCCTGAAGACAACCAGTCAACATTTTATGACTTTAAATATGTTTCCGTCTCCTCACTCATTCCAATCAGTAAAACACATGAGATTGTTCGAAAATGGACCTGCAAAAATGCATTCGACTAGGGGTGGTGTTTACATATTTCCGGTTGGGTTACCTACGTTTAGAAATAAGTCAATATAAGGAACAAGCTGTACAATGGCCAGACTAACATTTTCAACGTTCGTATTTATAAATGGCTAATAAGACATAAGACTGAGGGAAATTCCTAGAGGTGTTGGCGGTGGTATTGTAACGAAGTTAGCAAACACTGAGATTTTCCCTACCACGGGGATACCATGGGACGGGATACATTACTATTGAAGAGTCGCAATCCCTGGAGCTGTGCATCAAGCTTGACAGTCCAGGTTCTTATGGAGTTTGAAAAAGTGTGAATATATATTCTGGACTGCCTGTAATATTACATTTCTAATCATCATACCAGCCAAGCATTTTAAAGCGCTTTGAGTGGGATTTTAGGTGTACGTTCGCAGTGACAAACCATGGCTTGGCAGTCACCTGGCTTTGTATAGTTATATGTACCACTGATGCAAGGCATGCAAGAAACATAAATTTGAAGATGTGTCAAAATAGTAGCCCACCTAGAGACTTAGTTAGCTGAAATCAGTCATAGTAAAGTGTGTTAATTTTCATGGGGGCATGCCAATTAAGAAAACCTAACACAGTGGAGACTGGTCAGTCAACAGATCAAATTGAAATGAATGACAATGTTAAGTCGATAAATGAAACATGAAATACGTTAGATACTTGCATGTGTGTCCGTGAATTGATGTCAGGCGCGGCAACAAAATGCTCGTCTGTATTGGTTTTCAGTGTTAACTGAAGGGTGCGGAAATGTTGCAAATTTAACTTTTTGTAGACAGCGTTATAATGGGCATACTAGCATTAAAATGGATCAAATACAATCTCCGTTAGATTCGTGAAGACGTATCTTATAAATCCATCAAAGTGAACGCTTTCAAACGCACTCATACAGATATCAGTCCACAAACGATTCAGTAGTTACTCTGTCACTTGATGAAGCGTCTGACAAAATGAACACACAATTGTGAAATTTATGGAAGAGCAAGTCTTGGAATGTTCGATTAAATAGGCATAAGTCTACAGGTTAATCGATAATTTGTTTAAGACTGATTAGCCATTTATGGTCAATCTCATCATACTTACTTCTGTAAGAATATAGGACTGTAAATGGGTTTACTGCACAGGAGGTTCGATCTCTCGTTATCATACGACATATTAGTAAAAAGACTGACCCGCCTGTTGTGTGAAACTTATGCTTGACATTCCGAGTCTCTCGAAGAGAATTACCAAAATTCGTCTTTCACACCGTTATCATTATCCACTCTGATATGTAAGATAATCATTTGTTGTATACTGTTTTATCACTGACCTTCACCGTTAGTCCAAACCACAGAACGACAGACATCGCAATACTGAAATTTCCCCATCACCACTGGTGTCGAGATGTGCTCGTTAAGGTAGGTTGTAAAGCAACACGGTTTCCTTCAGGAGGAGTCGATTAGGTAAACAGAGCACCCATGAATGTTCAGCTTATTCTTCCTGGTGTTTAACGAGTAACTCGTCTCCTCTATAGCACAGATGTGAGAAATGCCCTAGTAGGCCAGCCTTCTAATTTCCAAAAGTGAAGTGAATAATCTTCGTCAGTTTGTAACCGCCAACTGCATCTTTGTTTAACGTTGTAAGAAAATTGGCGGAAGAGAGCAAGTTGAGTTTGAGGTCATGTCGGGACACCGTCCGGATATTACTTACAGATTTACAATGCTGTAAACTGCACTGTTCAGAGGTGATTCCAAAGTTGATCGAATTTAGTACGTCAATGTTATGGGAGTAGTGGACATTTTTGTTTACAACCGTTGAATGTACTGGAATGAAAACCAAGAATCATATCCAGACAAGTACTTGGGACCAGTCCGAAACTGCAACGGACGGTGCGCGTCAATGGCTTATTCGAGCATCATTTTAACGTAACCATTGTAGAAGATTGTATGAAAGAATCTGAGACTGTTAGGATACAAAAACACTCCCAATACAGTCTACTATTTTTGTTTGAAGATAAATCTCGTAGAATCTCTTTAACTGTTACACACAGCGTTGAAGTATCTCACAAATGTTTTGACCTTCCTGAATAATATAAGCGTCAAAGGTGTTGATGAGAATGACCCGGCATGAGGGTTTTCTGTTGATCAGGCCCATAAGCAGAACTACTGTTCTCGACAGTAGGCAAACTATCATATGTTCTTGAACATAACACCACAACCTTCTGACCATCATCTTTAAGAATGATCTGCTGTTAGACCAGTTAAACATATTAACATTTGGACGGATGTTTTCAGCAAAAGTCTTTTCAGTTGGAGCTCATTATTCCGGAACTTGAGTCATGGGGACATACTGGAACTAACGCCGCACAAGAACGTGGCTGTGCCGTTAGTTGGTTGGCGGAAATTGTCAACGTATATGTGGATAACTGAAATAGATTGTTGCCTCCGATCTACTGTCGCTTAACTTGTAACTCTTAGGGTTATAACTGCATCAAATTATAAGGAAGTTGTCATCACTTATTGGTTTCCTGATATCCATCAAGATTCCATCATATACACTGTCCAGTCCCTAACCCGAACAGAAGGTAACTTTAGTACTGACTTATACATTACCAATCATTATTTTATTCGGAATGTTATCACAGAGTGTGGATTGCCAGTCATACTTTTAACTACTCCATCCACGAATAAACATTTCAAACCACCGGAAATTAGTATTGTTGGAATTTGGTCTTCCAGTCTGCACAATCAAGCAAACTCCATGCACGTCTGATACTGAATTACACGATAGGTCACAATCGCCTTTGTTTCCTTCATTGCGTTAACGAAAATGGGCGGTGCAATCTCAGAGGCTATTCGTGGATCGCCTGTAACAGTCAGATTAATCCAGTGGCCAGCGGGTCGGTGACAGTTTTAGAAGATGGTCCCGTCAACGATTATCGATCACACCACCAATAAGAATATTATTGGAATCACTGTCAGTCACCAGATGACCTGTAGTTTTCAAACTTTGTATTCTGATTTCATAATGAGCTTCTATTAGTATGTGGAGAGAACTTCTCTGTCCGAGACCGTGAGACGAACGGAAGTGGAATCATGACTATGAATTTAGGCTTGTTAGATATGGCTGACGGATTGAAACCCCATCGTCTGAGTTGTCTAATCTACGGCAAACATCGTAGTTCATTCGAGCTATGTAGATTGCGCACAGCACTTGTGAAAGATGGTGGCGTCATTCTCTGGATTTAGTTGTGCTGGAATATAAGCGAGCTAAATTATTTATTTTCCATACAGTCGACCATTGGATTTAAATGGTCCCTTTGGATGTGCTCAACGAGCAGTCCGCAGGTGCTAGCTTACAACGACTAACCCGTAGCACGTTATGTTGACAGACGATGGGAATAATTTTTCTCCACCGTGATTGCACCAATTTGTGACCGCATATTTATTAATTACACTAACCCTCTGACGAAATCTCTATATCGAACATGCACCCTATGATGATGGGATGGAACAGACAAATAGAAAACTGTATTAAACCAACCTCATCACTACTTGAATCTCAGCCCATAGGATCCAGCAAGCAAATCGTCAGGCGAAATCATCTACTATTGAATTTTCAGTATACCCATGGTCGTTGTATGATCGACGTATTTGCCGCCAACGACCAATAGCACAATATTTCAACCAGAAACCAACCAGAATAATGAACCTAGACATAGAACATTTGATAAGAATCACATGGTTCACATTCACAACTAGAACCAGATTGAATCTGTTCGCGCAATCTTATGTTTATCTTATAAAACTAAAAAAACCGGAAATCGTTGTTTGCAGTTTTATCAGCATATTTTGCATCGCACACTGTTTTGTAAACAGCAGAAGTATTCAAAAACTACCTTATTTTAAAATAAAGATGTAACATATATAGTTTAAAGTTTATCTTTTTTACTTAGCCGTACATTTGTACATCAACCGTGCTTTCACTATTCGTGAAAACATTTGATACTGTCATTCACGCCTACTGTCAGCCGAAATGTAATTTACTATAATAAAAATACTCGGTAAACTTTCCTCAAGAGCGTGATCGCAACCGTCCACTTCTGGATGTCACATAATATTCTGACATTCGTTTTTTCATCCGAATAAAGAAAACAAGCCAATTCTAATAATGAGTTTATATAGATTGAACTTCACCTTCAATTGATCGTATCTGTCGTATTCCAGTACAATTCACAGTCGGTCCGTTTAGAAAACAAGCACTAGAGTCGAGTTTTGCTCTCATTAGAGCTCGTCAGTAGTGCATATCCTCGCCACTGCAGGGACTAGAACCACGGACACGCTGTTCATGAGGCAACCGTGTTTACCACTCTGCCATTCACCTCACACTAACAAACACGACCGAATTATCACATGTGAACACTCAACCACTTTCGCTTGCGAGTAATGATCAGGTTGCCGATCGTCTCGGAATGGAGACACAGTTACTGTCTTTTACCTTCAACCGATGACACCTCAACTAGGATTTCTCTCTAAGTTGAAATCACAGAAACCCCTTACTTGTTGGGCAGTATTTTGATACTGGTGAGCACTACCGACGAGCTCCAGTGACAGCAAAACTCGCGTTCAGTGTTTCTTTTCGACAGATGGGTCGACTGGAAAGTATTCGGGTATGCGACAGCTGCGATCAGTTGTGGGTGGTTCAATCTATATGTAAATCAATATCTCCTACTACTCATCAGTAATCAGTCAGTATTGTATTTGGCAAGAACAATTTAGGTTAATCATGAAGAGTAAACATGTGCCAAATAATCATTGTTTACGTGGAAAACTTAAGCTGAAAGTCAGTAGAAGGCACTCAGTTTGTCAGTTCAAAATCAAACTCTAGAATGATTGAGCGAGATACTCCGAAAGGTATTCCGACTTTCACGTTACCAAAGTTTCAGCATAAACTTCTCACAGTTTAGAGTAAAACACCAGAGTTGATTAATACTGCAAATGAAAAATCAGCAACTTCATTATACCTTTCTGGCGGTTAAAGTTTTTCTCTGTTTGTGAGTTTTAGGAGAGACGGAAAGTAGTCTGAACTAAGTTTTCCTACAAGCCAATTGTTACTTACTCTACAATCAAACATTCCTCGTTTTCTTGTGTACACTGGAATTGTTACGATTTTGCCAACATATTAGTCAGTCATTAAGCAACAACGTGAAATCATAAAATAGCACTAGAGACTTTTATGGCCGAATTCTGAAGAGGTCACCTTAACTAAGAACGAGTTAACGTGTTATTCCAATTGGATTGATTTGTTTGCAAACGAATGAAATGAAACTAGAAATATTTAATTAGTAAACTGTAGGCACCTGTAAACTTCGTAACAACTGTTTCAATGCACAACAGCAGCTTCAAGTTAATAAGTTGAACACTTCATTTAACTGCATATTTCACTACATGAAAGTGTACACATCGCGAATAGATATATGAAATGACATCTTCACTTGATGTTCAACATAAGATCAAATGGTAGAGGATTTGGTTTATTTCAAGTTGAACATCACCCACAATTGATCACAGCTGTCGCATTCCCATAGACTTTCCAGTCGGCCCCTTTCGAAAAGAAGCACTAGACTCGAGTTTCACTCTCATTAGAGCTCGTCAGTGTCAAGCGACCAAATACAAACACAGCACACAACGACAGAAAATGACGTGATGCTCACGTTAAGTGAAACATTTCATTCTCATTTTTGGTTCTTTTAGCCACTGAATTACAACAGGGTGAGAACATCTCTACATTACATGCACGTTAACAAACAAACATTGACTGAAGTCAACCTAAACGCTTGGAGTAATACATTAGAAGAATTATCAGTCACAAAGTTCACACGTAAAAATATGCAGCTTAGATATATTAGAAATTAGAATCACGACAATTATCAGACAGTAGGAAAACTCGAAACCCAATAGAGAAATCCACTCAGCTTTATGCAAACAAAGTCGATCGATAAGATCAGGTGTGGCTGAAAATGAGCAACATTGAATTGTTATCCTCTTACAATAACATGAATCGGTCAGATGGGTTACCTGTATTCCCGAGATGTTTAGCAATCCACGAATTGGGATTTCACGCAGCTGACTCATCAAGCTGATTCTGGTGCATCATCCGTTATTTCAGCTATTTCGAAGTGTGTTCGTTTATACATTGTAATAATCGTTGACGTGTTCATAGTATGTAAATTTTACGGCAGCAACAGACGTACTGGCACACAACCTGAGTTATGAAATTGATTGTTTGCAACTGAGCATGGCAAGACATATGATAGTTTGTAGTTGGCTTGTCTGAGCAGCTGTGTGCGTTCGAGTTGATGGAGACCAGAATTTGTGCATCAGGTCAATCAACTGCAAGGACGACCATCGCATTCTTTTTGAGCTGTGTGAAAGCCATAACTGTCATTAACCAGCTTGGTGTTAACCTGTATTGAGCGCTCATGATAGGTGATTGGTAGCGACTTATTTCTTGTTGAAGTTGAATTTGCACCTCGTTTTACGAGAGTACAATACCGCTGACTGGATGGTGCGAATATTACCAGAACTGTCCCACTATCGGAACAATGATTTCTCAAATAGATTTTGAAGTCTAAAATTCGTGACACTCAAACCTAGTTAAATTCTACCATTCCTCGATTGATTGCATTTCGCTAGGTATTAAAGACTGTGTTAGCATTGCTAGGTCAATCGAAAAACAAGTAGATACGTTTCGTGTGAAAATCGTACTAGAAGCGTTGTTGCTATCGTTACAATTTTTGCTATAATATGCATTGTTAAATGGTCGTGTCTGTGGTGTTTTCTAATAACGGTTTTATCCTCTACCACCCTGAATGCCTACCATTTGCGTAGGTCTTAATGTAAGGTAACTCGTGAACAAAGTGTGAGACTTACAGATTGGGCCATTTTGACGCTCAATCTGGGAAACTCATCGTCGTCAAAATGCGCCAAATAATGCATTAACTTACTTTTTTGCCGGGATTCGCCAATGTTTCTATCCGCAATCCCCGCATGTGAAATCATTTCTACCTGGTTATTGCAGACAACCTAATTCAGCGTGCTAGGCACTATGGGCTTGATCAGACGCCAACAGTTCTTTCTCGTGCACCTTTTATGCCAAAGTTACTTCAACCCGGAATTATTTCTTGAACAGGTCAACTAAGTATTATAAACCTGCTGATTAATACCTAACCGTAAGGAAACAACCAACCATGCATCCTATTATCCAGCAGATCAGTTGACAGAACTCGTGGCCCACTATATTGAAAGTAGCGTGGTCACAACTCTTAGCGACCAATTCAAGTTTCTCTGTTCTAGTTTTTAATTGTTATCTCATTCGAGTCTATGTGCCCACTGGTCGCTTTATTTCATTCTGGTCTGCATATTGCTCGTTTCAATTCTTCGAGTCTACTAATATTCCAATCACAATTCAGTCCATGTTTATGGTGGAAAGCTGACTGTTGAGAACTAGATATATAGGCGCAGACGCATCAGCAATATAGGCCTGTCTCATGCAATGAAAGTGAATTGGCACTGTCTGTCATACACTGAACAGATTAGACACAACCGAAACAGTACTACAGTAACCATGTCCGTACTCTCCAAATGACACTAGATTCACAGTGTATTCGATTCCACATAACTGCGACTTAAAAACTAACTGCATATTTATTGTTTTATACTTGACTTGAAGATGACACACCCAGAACGAGGTTTTCCGCCACATATTGATTTATTCAGTCTCATTCAACGCTACACATGATACCCCTGAGCAAGCGGAGTGTATGATACGAATAGGTTTATCGGACATTTTGAACACTTGTGTATGTGAAGCTTTCCATTGGACACACTGAAAATTTGTCTGGAGCTTCACTTGCAATTTGGTTATTTCTCAAAACTGTTGTGTGTTTGTCGTAACTAATTCATCATTGGTTGAATCCAAGTGCTGACTTGAAACACATGTTTAAAGCATTTGTCGGAGCAGTTGAAGCTGGTTAGCTGCTATCAAGTAAATATTGTTTTGCGAATATCGTATGTTAGTTAGGATGTGTTCGAGATTCTGATTCCATCCACAATCGTCTAGGAGTCATTTTCTCCAGCATTTTCTTGGTGATGAACTGAAGTTGAAAAATTCTTCTAATTTACTTTCCCATTCTGGGTGAATATCCAGATGTACACAAGCATTTTCAGCTTCCTCTAATCTGTAAATTTGTATATGTCCTATTGGACGTTTGTGTACCGGATGACAAAATTTCTTCGTCGGATCCCAGTAAAATGTGTATGTAACAACAGTGTTTGCATTTGACTCGCAACCTGCTTTACAAACTTTGAGTTATTTAGTTCTGTGTGTGTGTGGACTGGTAAGCAACATTTTGTAAACACGTCTGACAGGATAAATCAGGACATACAGCCAGATTTAATGACTGTGATCGGCAGTATTGAAAGGATTGAGGGGTACAAATTATGAGGTTATCACGGTTTATTTGGACATCATAGCTGCCACTCGATGCAATTAAGCGGAAAGTCTGAAGACTACAGTGAACGAAACCTGCTTTCTCAATAATGGCGGAAACACGTCAGTGCGTCAGTCTAGAAAACTGATGTCATTCAGCGGATTTTCTAATACAAAAACTTTTGATGAATTGTAAGCAGCTTGTGATGATAGTATAGATCTACTCATTGTACACTCGTTTGCAATTTATGCACTGAGAACAAAATATAAGCTAAACAGCCGAGCCAATATGAATGTCCATTCAGACGGCAGAAAAATCTGGAAAGTTGATACTGGCAAATGATTGCAACAATCATTCAACAGGAATTCTTAACACTCAAACAGTGTGAGCAAAATATAGATGCATTTTTTCACAGTCCACGATTAAACTTGTTGACTGATTCAAAGCAAAAAATGGATGCTCAATAAATCCAATACATACAGCCACTCAGGTATACCAATTACAAACCAACATAGACAACTGTGCTTGGCTGCATACAGTGTATAAATAATTATCCTGTCTCTTGCATCTTGTACGGGTACGCTTGTCACTACCGTAACATCTACATACTATGAACACGTCAATGATTATTCCAATGTGTGACCGAACAACCTTCGAAATAGCTGAAATAACGGATGACGCATCAGAATCAGCTTGATGAGTCAGCTGCGTGAAATCCCAATTCGTGGATTGCTAAACATCTCGGAAATACAAGTAACTCATCTGACTGACTCAAGTTACTGTAGGACGATGGCAAATTAATGATACTGGCTTTCAGGTTAACATGATATGCTTTAGCTCACCAGTCAACTTTGTGTGCATGAAACTGAGTGAATATTCCCATTGGGCTTCGAGTTACCTATCTGTTTGTTGTTTTAGTAAATAAAGAGAAGAAACATACATCCTTAGATGCTAACTTTTCGATTCACTCCCGTAAGTCACCAGCGTAAAACCGGCAAGTGTTACACAAACTGCCTATAGCCACAACAAATAGACGAGCCCACAACATGGTTCTAACGTTTCCTGCGCCAACAGTACAACTGTTCGTTGTGACTCTGTACTTATGTAGTTATTGTTTATTGTGTTTTTTCCCAATACATTCAGTTTGTGCAGATTATCAGGGCGATGTTTGTGTTCAATATTCCTACTTTTCCTTATTCAACTTCATTTAATCGGAGAATGCCACAATTACTATTTCGCTATTTGTCACCTGTTTGAATTTCACTATCAACACTGGCTTGTTTACTTAGACGAACCATCTACTTGGTGTGCACTAAATGCTCATTTTTGGAATGTAAAATGTTGTCTGACGTTTTGAATTATCATGCAAAATTTTCTTAATGCAAACGCAATGAAATTCAAATCATCCAAAGTGTTTCGACCACAATTTGTTCGTATCACTTTTATTTTACGGTTTTCGAAAATACGGTCAATTTCATTTCAAAATTTATCTCACCTAGTTGCTTCGGATTTAAAAAACAAATGTAAGGAATATTTTTTCCACGTTCGCTAGTTTTTGTTGATTATTTTAACATACACCTTTGAATACGATTCTTGTTTGTTTATGGAGCTGTTTTGTAGACTTACGTTTACTGTTACTGCGACAAAACTTCCCTATTTTGTTTCTTTTTTCAAAAGGTGAGATTATATCTGTTACTGTAAATGTCATTGTCCGCAATGGTCGACGTTCAGTTTAAGTAACGTATATTTATGGGTTCGTCACCAGTGAATAAGTAAACCAACTAGCACGTGTAAATGGAGTCTATGGAATAGCATATAAATAAATTTTACTCAAGTTGAGCGCAAAACTTAACTGTTAGATGGCCTGTCATTTGTTTAATTGTGAGGTAATATATCGAACAGAATGCTTCGCAGTATTAGAAGTCATACATGATGTGCGGGATGACCGGAGGATGCATAGCAAGTGATGTTAATGCGAACTTTGCCTGGAGTTATCATTGGCTCCGAACAGTATGAGAAGCTTGAAATTTATATAAAGTAGAACGTAAATTCTTTAAGATGAAAGAATTATTCATGCAATTGTAGCTGCAAATTACGAACAAGAAAGTAAGTTTTGTTAAACCCGGTTATATTGGTTTTCGTTTTTTTAATCCGTTTGTCGGAAACTTGTGGATCTGTTTCGTTCCTGAATGCAACGTTTTATTACAAATCATTCGGTAGAAAAGCCGTCGTGATAGCACAGCCGATTAGGTGAATATTGTGTTTGTGGTGTTTACACGTGCAGTCATCAATACATGCTGGTTTCCAGTGCAGCATTGTCATTAGGACGGTGAAACGTTTAGACAGGAGCGGTAGCAGCCAGGTGATATTGTGTTCCACGATGATCACAACAACAATGGAACGATGAGGTTGAACGACTTGACGAGAAGTGCGCGTACAGCTCCGTATCACCTAGTCTGGCTACGGTTGCAGTTGTGTCCGTTCGTTCTTCCAAGTTGGTTAGAGCTTCTGTCCGTTTGGATCAGCCATTTGGTTCGAAATCCGGCTGTTGCTATCTCATTCACCCTTTCGTCGAACAACCGTTGATCAAGACCAAGCTGTTAATTACTGTTCATTCTGTCGACGGGATCCTGATACATTTCGATACCTGTTCAACAGTTCTACAACATTTCAAACACGTTGTATCTCTTCCAGCGCACAACGTTTTTGCGATATCTTTAGTTTTTCCCGAGAAAATGGTTTTTACAAGATGTAACACAGTAATGATAGGGTCTTCTAGCAGGACCTCAATATTGGCACGTAAACTGAAGCCTCCTTATCAAATATGCTAATTCTTTTATTGAGTTCTCTGGAGAAACTTCATTGGTAACAACACTCCAGTGTATCTGATTACCAGGTGACACATTTTAGTTGTTATTGGTGGACTATGTCTACTTGTGAAACCCGTTAAATTCACTCGGTTAGCGGAAATCAGTTTCATGCTACGAACAGCGCAGAATACTATCTTTCCTTATATCGAAATCGATTTGTTCCATAGAAGAGGCAAATGTTGTTTGTTTCCTTTTGTTTGCAACATGCGCAATACCACAAGAAAAGTTGAACTGGCCTTGAGTTTTACATGAGCTTTTAACTTATATTGATAATTTCGTTTCATTTATATTCAAAAATTTCATCTCAATGTGATGAATATTCTTGGTATACTGCTTACTTTCTTGCATGTAAATTTCGTAGAGGATCCATATTGCTCAAGAATCAGTTTGATATTAACGGTACTTATGAAGCATCCGTCGCTTTTCGATGGTGTTTTCTGCCAGTCGATATGGTGAAAATAGAGGAGTTTCTAAACATAGAATTTTTGAAACAAAGATCTACTGCTCATACAAAGCAGCGCCTGTTTTTTCATGTATCGATTCGACTCAGGTGACAATCTTCTCCTGCGCCGTGAGTTTCAGAGTAAAAAAGAATTGAGATATTATTCAATTATTCATGATTTTACTTTATTCACTACAAGTGAAAATATCTTTCCTCGTTTTCCACTGTTGTTTAGTCTATAAACGTTACTACAATGGTAAGACGTAAGCCGTTAATGTAAACTATTTTTAATACCTCAAATACAACATACTAAAAAATAAAGTGACAATTCAAATTGTCTTGAACTCGACATACAAAACCATATTAAAGTTTACAGCTGACAAATTCATGGATGTTCTTACTGTTGAGATTCGTCGAGTGATGTTAGAATTTGACTTCAGTAGTAAAATTCAAAACACACACCGATATAAAACAGTAAACCAACAATAATAAACGTTTACTGAATATGAGTTCGATCAAATTCGTCAGGCGTATACTGAAGACAAACAATTTGTTTAGCATAGACTACCTCTTCTGGTGTGCCTCTTATTTACTACTTTGTCAAGCTTTTGCCTTATCCATAGATTTCTAGTTGGCGAACGGAAAATTATCGAATATTATTGTACATTTCTGAATTTACCTTAATCTGTTATCATGTTCTCATAGTTTCCCAATTAATTATGAACAGTGAGTGCAATTTTGTTTTTCAAAAATGAAACTATTCTTCCAACTGAACACCATCACCAAGAATATTTCTTAAACGGATGACTAATCTATTCTCAATCACACCTAACAGGGAACAGTCAATTGCGTGAAAGTAAGTCTTAGTGCTAAATATATTACAAAATTCAATAACTGATACACAGTTTGGCAGATTTGATAATTTAGAATCTGCCAAACTACTTATCAATAATTCATTCTCAATGCTCATCGGTGGCGTTGATGGATTCCAGCGTGAACTGATCGAGAAATCCTGCTTGGGTAGCCAATCAGCTGGATCATTTGGTGGATTCCATATGGCACAGATGGTTGGGTGAGTAATTAGGTCCAAATGTGAAATTTCTGAGCTCCCGGCGTGGCTTCGTAGCTCAGCTGATAGAGCGCTTGCCGCGTTTGGGCATGGTGTTTCTGTCGCTGGTACGAATCCAGCCGAAGTCCAGATTTTTCGCAAGTGGTTCTCTTCTTCTCTCTTAAGTTACAAATACGCAATATCCGATTTACGCGTGGGTCCTGCTATGGAATAAATGCTCGAATGTGAATTGATTTCAGAATGAAAATTAACCATACGTTATCTATATAGCCTTCTTACGCAGACATAACGTACGCCTATAGATGATGGTGATGGAAAACTATTTGGTGAAATCATACATACGCGTGTACACTCCGCAGTTCACAGATGTACGAGTTCCGTATCGAAGGACACTACAGTCATTCAGTAACCAAGTGAACTTCAACCAGACTTGATCCGATAACCCGCAACTAACCATTCTTACAACATAAATATGCAATTAAACATGGATTTTTGATGCAGCATGACGTACTGGTATGAGAAAGCTTGCTGCTTCAAGTCGCGCGTGGCCCAAATAAACCGGCCAGTACGCTTGAACTTAATCGGATTCAAAGAACCCCAAACGTGAGAGAGTAGACGCACTTAGTCCTATACACAATGTTAAATAGGAAGACCTGAGTGTCCAAGTTTGCATGTGTCTATCGGCTGAATAATCGTGGTGAGTCAGCCATTGCTTACTTGCATAGTATAGAAAAGATTCTGAAGGCCCACATCTGATAAACATCAACCCGGCAGAATCGATGGTGTATTATATACATACTTTGGTTACAGATAAGACCAGATCTCCATCTATCATGAAATAAGTTCCACAACCTGTAAATACAATAATTCAGGTGACGGCGTACTCAACATGCTCGGAAAATCAGTATCCTCAAGTGTGTAGAAGACTGAAAGCAAATCAACAAAGTCAGCTGGTTGAGGTGAATCGTAACCACGTCTCCTACTATAATCAATCAACAGCAGATTACTACCGTAACCTTTTGGCGATTATGCAAACACAAAATAAGCGAGTACTGTTTACATCAAACCCCTACCAACTTGTTTTATGTTCAATTTTGCAGGCATAAAACGCGGTCGGTATTCAAGTACGTGCGCTGCTTGCTATCGTTTCGTCAGAACGTTACACACGTGTACAAATCAATACCAGAATTCATTGTTGGACTCTTCGCATAATATTTTTAGGACCCACCTAGAAAACCAACTTCGAAAAACTATCTCTAAAACAGATTTATTTCTTCGATATGCGGACGATGTGTTAGTTGTGACTGTCAGTAACGAACAGGCCGAAGTAGTTATGACGGTATTTAAAGGTTTGCACACTAACGTTATATTAAATTCTGAACACGAATGTAACGATTCCCTCCCGTTCCTGGATATCTGCCTTACTCGAAGGACTGACGGATCAGCGCAACGCTCAGTTTATCGCAAATGCACTTGGAATGGCCAATACATGCACTTCAACTGCTTCGTTCCTAGACCTTATAAAACGGGCCTTATCAAAACGCTGTTCAGTAGAGCCAGAAAGATTTGCATTCAGGACACAATCCTGAGTGAGCTGCAAGTAATTAATCAGGTTCTCTTTGACAACGAATACCCCCAATCAATGATCACCAAATTTTCTAAGGAAAATACGCACCAGCAAACGTTGATGGTAGCACCAAAGATGAAAGCGTTTCTACGACTGCCGTTTAAAGGGGATGATGTCAGCACGTCATTGCAACGCCAATTAAAGGCCGCTGTATTACGGACGTACAACGCCGCATCGCTAGTGTTAACCTAAGCCACAAAACGGATTGCTCTTCCTCCTTTAAAACCTCAGATAGCTCCGTTCGCCAGATCCCATATCATTTACTGATTTTCATGTAGTTACCAGGTCGACTACATTGACATGACGGAACGGTAGCTGAAGTTTCGTATCTCGGAGCACATCCTAGCATGGGTGAAGAAAAACCAGACGCAGATGCAAACTGATACCCATGTGTGCACCCAGCAACCGCCAGACAAACCACCGGCATCAGCGATTGCTCATCATCTCCTGGAAAGCCATTGCCAGGTGGACCCCACGCAGGCATTCTCGGTTGTTTACGCAACTGATAAGCCCCGGTTGTTACGATATGCTGAGACAGTTGCTCTGAAACGTTGGTGTCCTCCTCTGTGTGTGCAGAAAGACTCTCTCCCATGGTAATAATGAAATTGTCTGATTACCGAACAGATCCACCATGTGTTTCCCTGATTTGGCTAGTTTCACAATTGACTCCTGTTTTCCGCTTTATAAACTCCTGTTCTGTAGTACGCACTTGATAATATGTAGAGGAATTTGTCAGGCCATAAATCGTGCGCATTGACGTTTTTGACTGCTCTCCTGAAATCTTCACATTTAGTCGGATATAAATGTTTGATTTCAATGGTTAATAAGAGAAATATAATGAAACGATTATACCTTCCTAGCCTGCGTGTAACTCATCTGCTCAAAGTAATTATGTGTTTAGTGTTGCTTTTTCAACTGTTTAAACAGAATTTCTCGAATGGATTGTAGAAAGTGAGTGGTATTTCTGACACTCTGTTTGACTTGTGTTGAATGCACCTTAAATTACTCCATTGTATCATGTGTGTGACACGCCTGACATTGTGTATATTTGGACCAGGTCAAAGTTGCATGAATACTGTGATGGCTACTTACTAATAACACATATTGCACGATCATTTTTCGAACGGATTCGCTTCCATCTGATGGAATGATAACAACGAATAAATCATTCATAGAATTAATTACGAATGGTGTTGTTTCCGAATACAGCAAGCTCCCATGTCAAAACAATGACGTGGATTTAACGACTGATTTCGTTTAGGCAAAACGACTATCTCAATTTTTCAATAAAGCATAAGTTTACACACTGAACAACATTTCATAATAGATGTTATGAAACGCTACTACCGGTTACTGAATAACGATACTGTGATTTGCTTTGTTTGTTTGTGGCGTATTTGTACGCCCTTTGATTTGCGTGGACAAGCGTACAATTGGTCTGATAGCTAATCAAAGTCTAATCGTGCTAGTTGCATTTCGTCTATGAAAGGTGTTCCGATCTCACGACAATCAGTTGATCATTTACACGTGAAACAGCAATCACAAAATGAACACTTCTAGGATCTTTCCCAGGGAATGAAGAACGTTAGATTAAATTGAGCAGAGAATATGTGCAGCTTAGTCAATGAGGAAATAAAGTGAAGATTAACCACAGTAAATAGCTTGCTTGGCAGCAAAATCTTTTCGTTTTTCCGGTTAAAAAAGAATCCTAAAATATAAAGACCCTGATTGGTTACTTCCTCCTTTCAAACAAATGACGGCTTCCGTTTAATGTTGTTTTTAGGGTATGTCAAATTTCAAACACTATGCATATTCAGTAAATTATGTTGCATATTCGTTATTCCCGGTAATGGCACAAAATAGCTCAATTTAGATCACTGTGGTTTTAACCGGACACAGTAAGGCTAACTGAAAAAAGTGTTATTACATAGTATGAAGTACCTCGCTTATTTTTAGTCTAGGTGGTACCGTTAGACTTGCATACAGGCAAACATACCGAACGTCAGAAGTACCGGTGAACAAGTTCCAGTTTAACACAGCAGTGGGATGATATACTGTGATTCATGTTGGCCGTTTGTATTACGTCCTGAACAGTTGTTCAATCAGCCAGCATATTTTTCGTTACAGTTGTATACAAATTATTAAATATAAACTGTAGAGGTTTGAACCTTAGATGCAAGAACCATCGGGGAAAATGGATTCAGAACACGATTGCACAATGATGTGTGTCTCTCCAGAGAATTCTCAAAAGTTTGGTTTCGTCAATTACAAGATATATGGTGGTCCTATATTGTCCAAATAATATTGCGCTAATACCCAAGGCCTCACAACACAATCCATGTTGACTAAATTTCACTTGGACAGTGGCCATCAACAATCAAAAGCCAACAATATATGGATAAAAGCAAGCATATATACTAATAATTCTAGAGGAAATGGTACTTTAACGGTTTGCTCATCCTAGTTACTGTCCTATTTCGTCAACTCACTTCACTGATGTCATCTTTCGTTTTTGATCCCCTGCTGGTAGACATTTTTAATTATCGAGAGCTGACGAATTATGGATTACTAGACGAGTTCGTTGGACGTCAGACAAGATTATTAATTGCCATCAAGTTAATTTTCACGATAATGGAGAAGAATAAATACTGTACAATCCATACCCTGGTTTCACAGCGGATGAGTTACATATCCTGGATACCAATCCCAGAAAATTTACTGTGAACATCCAGAATGGCAGAAGTACTAGCTTTGCGAATCAGAACTATTGAGTTAGTTATGAATCCTGCCACACTATTCTTAACTAAAATGGGTTCAAGGCTCAACTGTGGTGTTGGTGAATACCACTGTTAACTCTTGATGAATCTTGCAGACTATCTTGAAGATTGCAGTCAGGATTCACTTGACTAACTGTGTGACAGATGTTAAAATCCCGGTACTTACATCTCAAGCCGAATTGAAATGAGCAACCTTAAGATAATCAACCAACCGTGGAAACCTCAATTCGTATTTTACCTTCGACATGCAGCTTATGGCTGGCCCAACCCATACACGAGTATGGTGAGACTGGTCATTGATATGATCAAGCGATAATATTTCGAGCGCACCTTCAAATTATGTTCTACGTTCAAAATGATGATGTACAAATATTCTACGGAAAACAGCGGAAAACACCCTCAAACAAGCGCGCTATTTTGAAATCCACTGGAATTTTTGAGTATTTCTAGATAAACAGCCTGGTGTGTTCACGAGTTACAATTAGAATATCAATACGAGCCTGGAAAACAATGAGCGAGTGTATACTAAATATAGCATCAGTTATTGAGCCGATCGTAATTTTGTAATGCAACATTATAACTTATGCGCTGAGTGAAATCACAGAAGCTATTTGCAAGCTACTGCAAGTGAGACTGAGAACTATCGGAATTGGAAGTCACACTGTTTTACTGCGTAAAATTGCATTCGTTATTTTTTATTGCATGGAGAGTTTTCAGAATGTACTGCTTTACATGCACAAGATAACACTTGTCAATGTGTTTGTATAACATTAGTATTAGAGATAAACCAAACTGTCATGAGAACGACAAAGTAGCGTACAAGACTTGTTTTCTCTGTTTAATCAGCAGGCTAATCACAATACAATAAGTATGAAAACATTAACTGGGGTTAGTCAGAAAGATGGTCAATAGAAGCCATGGACAGTGTGTTCGTTATCGGTTACGGAATCACTGTTCCAAATCGTGGGCTTCATTGACTGTGGGCTAGGGGAGATTAAATGTACGCACGAAATCCTTCCGAGCACAGAGGTCAGGGTTGCGTAATCGGATACTAATGGCCTCGGCAACGGTGAAAATTCGGAATCTCACCATTCTTGATCGATTCCTTGGCACTCAGCAGACAATCTGAAAGGCGTCTTTCTGACTGGCCGAATGACTAGAGTCAGTCAAATAGCAACAGTTGCGTTTTTAATCGTTTAAACCACACCACTATTCATTCACGCAGAAAGATGTTCACGCATTCTGTCAGATGATCGGTGTGTGATGCTCGACATTAGCAAACAAATGAGTATACACGACAGCTGGTTATTGAACGGGGAAGTTTGTTCTTGAGTTGTGGCCTGATAACGGGTCTTGAACGGAAACTCACGCACAGTTGAATGGCAGGGTAAGTTGTTTCGACTGACATTCTTAGTTTTCTCAAGATAATTCCAGCCATAAGATCTCCCTTCAAAGAAAGGCTAATGAACGTCTTTCTTATTCATAGAGAATGATTTAAATTTTGGCTCTACCGCCTGTATCGCTTTCTGATCGAAATGCATTGAGTAGCCATTCTTCAAGAACACTTCTCATGGACAATCTAGCTGAGGCTGTCAGAAATTGGAGGTGCAGATATTTAACCCCCTACAAGTCTGACATCGATAAGATGATAACCTCTATTGACCATTTTTCTGACTGACCCCAGCTGCTGTTTTCATATCTATTGTACTGTAATTAGCTAGATGATCAAACACAGAAAACAAGTCTTGTTTGCTACTTTGTCCAATTTGTTCCACTTTCACCGTTCATGAGGACTCTGGCAATTATGGTAAACTACTTCATTTGGGCAACATTCTCGAGTTCCATAAGAATGTAAGAAATTATCCATACAGAATAAAGAGAGTTTAAAAATGACTTGCATTCTAACAGCGTTTTCTGCGTTCATTCATTAATCTACTCGGTAATCATAAATCATTAAAACCCGTGTCAGTTTTGATGAACTTGGCGTAACGGACAAACGCGTCAGTAACCCATTTTTATTAAAATTATTCCAAAACCAATAAATCTGAAATTGTACATGTTGTAATTGAAATTCCCAATCAGACACCAATACTCAAAATACATTACTGGTACTTAAAAAATACATAAATACAAACAAGCAGATGTGAACGTTCGATGCAATGACAAAAAAGTCAGTTTATCCCTGTCAAACTCAACTTATAGAATATAATTTCGCAAAACATTTACACAGTGTACCTAATACTGGGATCAGCTACTTGAAACAAATGCAACAAGAGGTTTTTTAGTATTAAACCTGCCACTCCGTTTGGTGTCTAGCCTCAACGAGTGAAATTGTATTACAAATTCTTTTTGCTCTCTCAACCTTTTGAAGCAGAGTAATTTGTTTACATTTTAAAACTCAATGAGAACTTACTTATTCGGTTGTAACCAGCCTGTGTCGAATTTGAACGTCATTAGCAAAATGCTTACGGATGAGTTACGAGATTGGGAACCAAATTTAACAAAATATTTGTGTTTTGTGAAAAATTATTGAACTATTTTTCATACGACTTTTTATCATTAGATGTCCACTTTTATTTTTCAAATATAATCCAAAATCATTGGGATTGTTCTCTAAAATCCGGCATTTAGTTTATGATCGCAAGAACAATTTTAAGTAGACGGTGTTCAGTCAAACTGTCCTGATAGACCCTTTGCTTCTCCATGTGTGGAAGATATCTCGAGTATTATTATGCTTTTGCTTGTCACATGATACTCCGTACTAACAATCCTTAATCTCACTGTTTCAATATGCCATCTTATTCGATGCCTCACCTATGACTGAGAGTGGTTTATTTTCGAATGTGTCTCCCGTTTACCATTTGAGTCACAACATTGTGGCTAAACATTGGGGTATACATCAATTTTATATCGGGCAACTACTACTGGTCCTCTGGATAAACAGTCAACGACCGTAGTTAGATAAATGCATCAAACATCCTGTCGGAATATCGTTCTACAGATCAACAGTTCTTTCACAGCTGAGGCAATAATTCCCTCCGTCGTCATTACACAGCATGTTGTTGCCTTTATTTCTTATCAGTTCTGTACAGATTACTAACTAACATGTATTGAAGTAAGGTGCTACGCTTGTTTGAGAACACAAACGAATAATGAGCACCAGAAACCAGTTCTCTTCAGTCCCGTGATGAGACGTTGTGCTGAGACCTAAGTGTCCTCGACATAAGTTGTACATTGTGGAATTAACTGCGATGTAATACTAACCAGATTAGGGATAGTTCTACATGGAAAGAATATTACCAAAATGTTAGTAACCAAGGATGCCATGTTTATTAAGCGAATGTAGTGTTACT